>JAYMTF010002666.1:0-17420 GCA_036897485.1 Pelargonium nanum | reverse complement strand
TGAGGAGCTTCTCATCTTCCTCAGGAGACCACAGGCCTTTCCTGAGCTTCTGCTTGTAGCAACAAGAGTGCCTCCCCATTTGGAGCCCAACAAAACCACCCACCTGCAATGCTGCTTCCAAGAGCTCTACAAAAGTGGCAAACAAACTGTGTATAGAAAACTGTGTCTCTCTTCAAATTGTCAGCAACAGGAGAGAAAAAAAAAGAGAGAGAGGAGAGAGCTCTAAACTCTATGGGGATTTTGGGATGGATTGATCCTAGGAAGAGAGAGAAAGAGGAGAGAGAGAGAGAGGTGATGATAAGGAGGGTTTGAGAAAATGAAGTGGCAAAGAATGGTGGGGAATCAAATTAATAGCAGTGAAGGTTCAATGAGAAAAGTCACATTCAAGAGGTTGATAGGAGATTTTGGACATTTTTATATTATATTATATTATTTTTTGGGCTGCTGGTGTCAATTGGTCCATGTCAGCAGGTGGGGCCCAGGAGATGGTGTGGGACCCATGGAGAAATGGAGGGCCAAGATTGAGAAGAGGAAAAAAAGAGGGGGAGGAGGTGGCTCCAATAATTTGATGAGGAGTTGCACAAGTCTCATCACAAGAGTTTTTGAGAATTTAATGACTTTTGCTGGCAGCTCTCTGTGGTGGGGGCATTTTGGCAGCAGATACTTCATTTTCTCATATTTATAACTAATGGGTTATTTTGCTCTGATGGGGACTCACCCAAGTACACATATCAAAAACCCATTCAAATTACACTTTCCTTGCTACTACTACACTTACATGTCCATCAACTTATGCAGTTTCTATCGATTTTGAGATCACGAGTTTGAATATAAGAAAGTGGTCGTTGTGTGAACATACGAGTCCTATGCGCTACATCGTTATTTATATGTGTATCGTGTATGTCATGGATAATGGATTGCTATTCAATGTTTTAATTTTGTGCAACTCTTATTAACAATGACAGCTGAAACACGGTACTAGTGAAATTTTTGTCAAATTGACATCGTGTGAATATAGTTTGGTTTGTTGGCTCGCTTTACTTAGTAACGTGTGAATTTTAATCCAATTTGTTGACTTCACTGTTGGAACTCAATGGTGTCTCATCTCTTGTGTGAAAATTAACAAAAAAAAATCTCAAAATTTGACAATCTTTCATTGTTTGTCGTGTTTGAGTCTCTGATGTCAATAATATATGTTGATAGTCATTTAATTTTGAGGTATTTTTCATATATAAGTATAGTAAAATCAACATATATTAGAGTATATATAATGACAAGAGATTTCATTCATATAATCAACACCAAATTATAAAATAATTTCGAAAGTACAAGTTATAACTTATATCTTATAACAAACATGCTTGCGATAAGTTCGAAACTTATTAAGTATGCTCAATGTTCATCATTTTATTTGTTTTTCGAATAGGTCACCCATGGAAGCTTGGGTTGTATTAGGGTTTAAGCAATACCCCAATTAAATTTCAACCAAGTGCACCCCAAGATTCCAAATACAAAAATGAGCCACAAGATTTGGAAAGGGGAAAATTTCAAGGGGACAAGAAATGCCCATGATTAGTCATGATGTGCAAATATAGTATTGTGCAATAAATTCATGATAACAGAAACCTCTACACATTCTATTGTTTTTTCATCAAGAAAAAAAAAATGGATTGGTTACATATGTACAGTATGTGTGTATATATATCAACAAAATATTTACCGGTTAAGACTCAGTCAAGTCAATAAGAAGATGACATTTTACGATTTAACAGTACTCATATACGATTCAATGAATTTGAATGCACTAAGCATCCGCTCAAATTCATTTTCTTTTGTGTCTTGACTGAGTTATTGCTCTTCGTATATGATAAAAAAAAATTAAATACTCCACACACTACTAGTCTCTTCTTTTTATTTTTCTTCTTGACTAACTTTTATGTTTCTTCTGCAAGATACCTTTCAAATAACTCTGACTTTCTCTCCTCTTTTAGCTTTTTGGGTAATTTTCAAAAACCATGATCACTTTGAAAAGTTTCATAATTGGGTGCAAGCAACAAAATAATATTTGTGATATGGTAGAAACCAAAAGGAGGTGTACTCCAATTCTATGAGAAAACCACTCAAATTCTACTAACTCTCTCAAAGATAATAAATTTAATATGTATATATTGTTTTTATATTTAACTTTTTTCATGGATTTTTTGTATCTTGTTCATGCATGCAAGAGAGATAAGAAATTGATGGTGTGTAGTGTAATGTGCAGAGGTAAACCCAGAATGCTCCAATAAATAAATAAGACAATTACAATTATGAGGTTGTCTTTTACTGAGTTTGAGTATGCATTTCACAAACAATAATGAAGACAAATTTGGATGAATTATACAAGTTAATGGCTCTCTAATACTCAAAATAACTTGCATTAATTTCATTTCAATGCTTGTTAATCGAATTTAATTAAAGCTCATCATGATAGTCTGGATTTATCGAACACGGTTCTACTTTCTTAATCGCATTTAATAATCGTTTAAACGAAATAGCAACACGAAACAAGATTAATGAATTCGAGTTTCGTAATTATATTTCACCTTAAGTTCAATATAGATTATATTGGGTATTCAACATAATCATTGATGGGAAAAATTATCAAATTATCAAACTACATTGTTTTGAACTGTTAAGATCTCTTCACGAATTTAGAATATAAATTAACTTTATGCTAATTTACTTGTCGATTAATTAAAATTCGGTTAAAATTGTATTTCTATGTTGTGACATAAACAAAAGTAACAAACGGTAACAAAAGATAACAACAAGAATTATTTCTATTGACTTACGATAGTTGTATATATGAAATAAACAAATTGACCAAAACTTAATGAAGAGTTTTTTGACTGTTTATATACATGACAAAAAAAATCTCAATAAAAAAGTTAACGGCTAACACTCAATTAAACCGCAAAGCATTTGTTCGGTTCCAATTTCTTTGTATTTTGGTTGAGTCTCAATCACTAATAAGTTGGCTAAAACTCTCCGCTGGCCACACATACATATATATATGTATGTATACATGTGTATATATATATATTCCTTTGGAATAATGTATAATATAGTATATGGCTTGTAGTATATATGGTATGGCCCAATATTATTTATGCAGTATCAGAAATAATTGACAATGCTCAGTTGATAATCAGTGTATGGTCACTTTTTTCTAAGCTGGCATAGGAAGTAAATGGGCCTAGTTGTTCTCCAAGAGTCAAGGTTTTCAATTCCAAATTTTTATTGTACCATAATGTTTTCTTTTGAATTATTATTTTGTGTTCATAAACTAATGGGAAGTGGGAACACAATTTTGAAATATTTTTCCAATTATATTGATATGAAAAGATGATTTTATCTTCTCTTTCTTTCAACATCAATGAAGGTTCTAATACTTTCATGTATATGGTTTATTAGTCAACCAACTTTTCTTATAACTTATATCTTTCGGCATAGATAGATCAATATATGAGTTCATGCATAAAAAATCAACCTAACCTATTTTAAGTTTCTATATATCGATACACAAATTCGTGTAATCTAACAAAAAAGTTGTCTAAAATATGGAATGTAAAGTAAAAAGTGGTCAAATTTGACTCTATGATGAGTCAGCATACAAAATGAACAAATTAAAAAGTTTTTTAATTGACGTAATATAACTGGTACTTCTCGTAATCTCTTGGTGGTTTGAAATTGTTCTTATGATTCTTGAGGTACCGAACTTGCAAAAAAAAAAAATGACTGAAGTTCTTTTGAGTTCTTATAATTTTTGAGTTCGAGTGATGTCACATGAGCTGCTTGTTCCTCCCCGTGTTACTCTTACAAATAAAAGAACCGAGTTATTTGATTAGTATGAGAATTAATATGTCAATCAAAATAGCTACTAACAAGAAGAAAAGAAATTAGAATCAACTGGCTTAATTTTTTTTATTTAAGTAATATACATAAATTACAAGTCCTATAGTTATTTTTTTTTATATTCCATGTAATAAACAAAGATATGAACAGATAGTTAAAAACATTTTAAATTAAGAAAACTATTATATTTGTGTGGAATATGACAAAATATTCCCTGTACTAGGCACAGAAACATCCAAACCCATAAAGGTCTTCTTGAATTTTTTTATTATCTTCCATAAACACGTTCAAGACTTTAGAATCTCATATCCTTCAACAAAACAATCATAATATTTAATTAATAATATCAATTAATTAATTAATATTATTAATAACAATAAACTTTTCTGTGTGATTGCCTGTCTGCTTGTTCTTACATTATGAAGCTTCTTCTTGACCTTAGCAATGTCTTAATTCATCCAATCCCCAATTGGGTTTTTAAAATAAATTATATAAAAACTTGACAAGAACACCAATTTTTTTTATAAATTAAATAATTATAATAAATAAAAAAGATGCTTGTAATAATCTCCATACCTCATAATGTTCTTTGTAGCCTTATCTTATTACATCTTATGAGCTGTTTTGTGAAGTCAACCATTTGTTACATTTGTCCATTATGCAGTCAATTTTTTTTATAGATTTTAAAAGATATGTTTTTCTTGGAACAATTACTGTCTTTTTTCCTTTAAATATGATTTAATCATGCATTAATGTTTTGCATTTCTAAGGAATAATGAATATATATGTGTGTGTATGATCATGTCCTTCAAATGATTGGAAGATAGGGTTTGGTGAATTATCATCATTTTTTTAAGTGAACATAAACTAATGTAACTTGCTTGAGAGAAGCACACTTATTACTTGTTATTAACCCTTGATTTGCATAAGAAGCCAGGTGTCATTGGATAGCAAATTATTAGTACAACTCAATTAATTCAATTAATTTTCTTGGAGAAATAAAAGAGAACGATTAAGGTGACTGATTAAAGATAATGTTCTTGAATGAATTGTTATTGTCGGTCACCACCAACGACGAAAACACTGACATTATTTGATAATTTGAGCTAGACGATAATTCTGAACGGTTCCTAATCCAAAAGTAATTATGTTTATAAACATAGGGGGTATACTTTGTCTCACAACTTGATTGACCTAACATTACTTAGAAAACCTAACCTAACCAAATGGAGCCCCAACCCTAATGAAGAACACATAGTGAACAAGAAAAGTATATAGGGTCATGGCCCTTTGTGGGGCTTTCCCATTGAAAACATGTTGTGCCCATGTACTATACTCTACCTAGGTCTTGGCCCTCCAAATTTGCATAGTTTGTTACTAAAAGGAGAAAATCACATGAGCACATTAGGTCTAGCTACTTTGCAACCCAATATATGTTCTCATACTTTATATTATTATAATTATTTTGTGTACAACCGTGGTGGATATATGACCAGATTGTTATGTATGAATGATAGTCAATTATAGTATTGGACGGTTTTGAAATATGAAAACAACCCATTGATTAAATTATTATTTAGATAAAAAATTAAAAAAAACAATTATTATTATTATCGTTATGAATATCATACTTGCACTTGATATATAGTGGTAAATTAAAGTTAACAATAATCAATATAATGCAAATTTTTGCACTTTTCTCCTTTTATTGATAAATACTTTCTTAGTATATTTGAGTAATGTTTTACTATATATATACATATAAGGTAACAATATTAAAGCCACCTATATATGTACAACTACTATATTACTTTTATACCTTTTATAACTTGTTGATTCTACTTAAATATATATAGTAAAGCCTTTTGATCATTACTCCAAAGACTATATATCAAACTTTTTTTTTGTTCACCTTTTGATTATGGTGCATTTGTAGTTTAAGAGGGTCAACATGATTATTTTGTTTGCATTTTAAAAAAAAATCTTCCATTATGGGATAATGTCTCAATGACTTTGATTATTGTTTTAGGCTTTTAACATAACATGCTTTTATTATTTATGGAAACAATTACATCATGTAAAATGTGAGTGACAACCAATATCATAATATGTTGCAAGTTGTGAAGCTTTGATGTGAAATTTGTGCATTGAGTGAAGTGATGAAATAAGACTTGGGAAGAAGAATTAGAAGAAGATGATGATTATAAAAATTAAAAATTGTGATTTAAGGAGGGTGACATAAATCATGTGTCCTTGAACAAATGGAGATGCCAAATTCATTTCAAATCCCATCTTTTCCCAATAAGCTCTCCTTTTGAAATGCATGCCAAGACAGACAGCTAATTGACAAGAAATAAGAACAAACTGTTCCTTCAAATAATGTAATTTACACTTTTCAATTTAGTCCTTTGTTAAAAGTAATTATCTATCTCTTCTAACTTTTGAGACATTCTTGAGAACTCTCCACATAAGTTTGCCTGCAGAAGATAAATGTAAGTGTAGTTGTTGATTCTGTGCCTCAACTTTTTTTGGTTATGCCATTTTTAATTATGAAAGCAAAGCATTGGTAGACAGAGAAAGTACTGATAAAGAGAGAATGACACGTGCTCAGAATGAGCTGAAATTTGATCGGCGCACTCGAAACGATCTCACAGTTCAAACACATAGTTTCATTGTGATCTATCTGGTGGCCTCATATTTCATGAATTCTATTTGATATTGACTTTAGTTATGTTGTAAAATGGATGAGCTCGGTTACCATCATTGAGAGTAGGTTCGTACCATTGGCACGAGAACATGATCAACTTTCTGATGGGGTGATCCAAAATATGTTACTTGAATAAATTCATTGATCGTTGCATAGTATTCAAATCCTTCTCCGAACGCACATGAAGAAGAATCAACTCAAAACCGATGGATACCAGTTGTGAATTGCATAAAGATATGAAAATCATGACTTTTCACCCTAAAAAATTTGCACTTCCTCTTGTCGACACTTCGACCCAAGTTTTTTTTTTTCCATTATCATTTTCTATTAGAACTAAGGTTTGGTTTCGTCATTAATATTTTGTTTAACTAGTTCAAAAAAGTTGTTTGTAGATTAATTAAAAATATAGTTGCCTTAAAATCATTCTTATGCTATCATTCAGTCAATTCACTCCTACGTAATTATGCAACAGTTTTTGTGAAAAGTTATTTCATATTTTGAAATATAATAAAAACTTTGTTAGTGACAAAGTTAAAAATATTCTTGAGAGTTTTATTTTGCTCATTCAAAGCCTACTATATACCCTCTTAGTTTTGTGCAATTTTCCTATATTCTCCCAAAACCTACTATTATATTTATAGGGTTTTAACCTTTTTTCACTTAATTTCATCCCCCAACTCTTTCTCCCCTTAAGGAATATGTTATCTCCAAAATAGTTTTGGTTGCTTTCTAATTGTAAATAGATTTGGATTTATCATAAAGATGTCCAAATCCACAGTACAAGGCTTGGAAAAGTTGCATTTCTCCAAAATAGATACCTCTTTGCTCTCTCCCTCTTCTCTAAAACTCTCCCATGTTTTGCCATTTTCAGAAAAGTAGTCATTGTTTCCATTAATGTTTCTTGTTGCTTCCAACTCATCTATCTTCTTTCTATTTACCCCTTAGTCTTCATCTTTATCCCACCTCTGAATTCATCTTTCTTTAAATTAAAAAGCGTACGAACGAGAAACGATAAAGTTTATACTGATCGAGAATTAACACGGTATATATTCAAATAAAACGTTGAGTAAAAATATAAGTAAACAAGTACCTAAATTCAATCTTTGAACATATATACAGTAATCACTAAGAACTATCACCAATATGTTATATACAATAAAATAAATGTAATAAATTTCACACATCTCAATGTTTTTTTGATAGTAAAAAGTTTTGGTGAAAGGAGCTGAACATGATCAACTTATTGTTTATTTTGTCCACTATAAAAGAACTCATATATGACAACGCGAATTAAACTTTAAGCTTTACGATACCAAATTGATTGGGCATAACCTCAAAATGTTAATACACACCACAAACATCTTATAATAATTATGAAAATTCTAAGTATATATTACTATTCCACACACACACACAAATTATGGTAACAAACATGACACATTGCATTGCTTTGGACAACAAGTAGCTAAGAGGATCAAAAGAAGGTCCACACAAAGATAACCACAATACATCCTCTAACTTAAATGGCCCATTAGCACTTAGTTGGAAACATAAGCACATGGATCTCTCTCTCATGTTTTAATTTATTGTTAAATCACAACTAAAACTTAATTATTTATATGAATATTGATGATGACAGTCACATTAATAGAGTCATTGTCATGGTCTGTCCTTGCCTTAAATAGAAGATTAAGATCTTATTAACCTTCATTAGTAGCTTAAAAAATTACTCATCATTCCTCATTAAGTAACTCAAATTAATTAATCTAGTTAATAATTAGCTTCTAATTATTCCATGTAAAAGTTGAAAAAAAGTAAAGACCTAATAATGAATAAATGAACTAACTTTAATAAGAAGGCAAATCTTTGATCTTTCCCATTAACTAATCTAATCAATTATGTATCAAAAGTTTTTATTATTTATAATTAAGTCCTTTAATTAACCCCATCAAATCATCAATTATCAAAAAGCTTTGTCTGGTTGAAATGGTTCCTCTTTGTAGTTATGTACCCCATCTTTTGAATAATTACATTTTGTGCTTTTGCTTTGTAGTGGGAAGTGATAGTCAACTTTCTTGCCTCATTTTCATCATTAATGTTTTTGGGTGTTTTGGGAGAGAGCTTATGCCCCAAAGTGAACTGTTTTGAGATTCTAATGGAAATGGGTTTTTGAAAAGAATAACAAATAACACGTGCCAACTTATAACTGGATGCAAAATTAACAGGTGTCGATTAAAGGTTGGTCCATTCAGTTAAGATCATAAAACAGAGAAAACATTCAAGATTAAATAGTGAAGTTGACAACAGTTCATTGTCACTCACTAACTAAGAAATTGACCTTAATTAGATAGAGCCAATCAATGTATTACACCTAAAAAGTCCATTTCTTTTCCTTGTAAACATTGCATGTAACAAGCCTCATGCCTCATGGTGTGTAAAGGCCCTAAATGCTTAATTGTTGCTTGTATTTGTCATTTTCATGATTAAGCTACAAAAATCTACAAACCATTGGCTGATATGAATAGAGCCCCTCTAAACCTATCTCCATGACATGATCTCTTTAGTGAAAGAATTTGCACAAGCAAAAAGAGAGCTCATAGTCCACATGTGCATTTTATGCCCACCGCAATAATTTGAAAATTGAATTTGAAGATAAAATCACTTTGTTGATTGAATTATTCATCTAATTTATGTCGCATCATCGTTTAAGAAATATGATTAATGTCCATTCGTGTCAAACCATATTAATTTAAATAATTTTGTTTGGACCATTTTATCCTTAATTAAACCAATCTAATTGTCCTCCGAATTAGCTTTGTAAAGGACCTAATTCTTATCCTTTTTTAAATTTACTCATATATTTCCTCAATGTACCTAGGCTCAAGTGTTTAAGATCGAAATTTTTCGTAATTATGAGACCAATTTAACTTTGGATCTGAATGTTAAAACACTAGTTTAATGAATGAAGTAATTTTTTTTTAATTATAATACAAAATGAAACATGAGAAGAAGAAAAAATAAAAAAACATAACACGTGAAGCAATGCACAAAGATATGATTTTGAGTACGATGTAATCGGAAGTTATTAAAAACATGGATGAGGTTGTTAGTTTAATTACCACATGTGTCAATTCAGATCTAACATAATACAGACAACACCACATGTAGTTTACACATAGGATCACAACACATATTTTCAACTCATTTGACCAACAACATCAGTTTTTCAAGCAACAAGTGATTAACAAACTAATATTTTCAGTCAAAGTTGGACTATGGGCTTGATCTCATTTACTGCATTGGGCTATGGGCTTGGGCTTGGAAATATGGGCCTCGGCCCACTTCAACCAGTGATTTGAGTCTGCTGAGAAACATAATATGGTTAATGTTCCTGCATTATCAGTTCACAGGATTCAAAACAACCATTCCAAGTTCTTGTCAAAGAACACATCTCAAAATGGTCATATTCTGATATCACAAACTCAAACCTGTAAACCATTTCCTGTTCTTTTCTTGTCACCTAAGCTGTAAACTTCAACCTATATAAACAGCAGAATCATTCATTCCTATGCCGGTTTAGGCCAACAGTCACAAAACCGAGAGTGCAAGAAGCGTATTCAAGAATAGCTATCATTTCATTCGGTTCAAAGAATTGTCATTTATTGCAACGATTGTGTAATGTAAGCAAATGTACATATAGAAAAGATTTTGAGTCTCCTCGGTGTACCAAAATTTGTGCAATCAATCTGTAGTTGTATGGTTACTGTAAGGTTCCACCCCATTCAGTGACTCCATGGGACATTTTTTTCCCGTCAATCAAAACGTTTGGTACTGGTTATCGCTCATAGCCTGCACATGTCAAAAACATTCAAGTTCTTCACTCTACAGATCACCAGATAGCAACGCAAAACATAAATAAAACGCCTTAATTGAAAAAAATAAAACAGCTTGCTCTACCACTTCTAGGACCAACCTCGTTTTATTTGGCAGAGTTAATAGCTTCACCGGCTTTAGCATCAGCAACTTGACCATTATTTTGCACCAAAGGAGACGGTTCATAATCCTTCTGTGTTGCTCGGCACTGTGCAATACAAACAGAAAAAGTTAATACAAGTAATTAGGTGATAGGAAATTCGGTATTATGATGAGTTATAGTACTGCATCGGTAGTCCAATTCAACAGGTTTCTTCTCTTTTTGATTGGAAGATATTAAATAGACGATAAAGATTTATCTATGCTTCTCTTTTACAGATCACTAGCAATGAAGAGTTGGTTTAATTGTATTTAGCTTATTCCTATTTTAGGGAACAGAATACACTCTTTTTTCTCGAATGCCAATCAATCTGTTCCTTCTCTTACATTACTTGTCTAGCCAAAGATTCAGAATCCTCATAACCCTTCTAGCACTACGCGTTTATGTAAGACTTAAAGTCCTTGCACGCACATTCTAAACTAGATCTATAATGTAATCTAAAGATTGTACTCACCTTACACGGAAACCTAAAGAGGTGCAACAGTGAACTACGAATCAACTTCCATGCATAATTAAACATCTTTGCCCCACAACAATCATCTTCTTGGGGAGACTCAATGATTCTCTGAGAAATCAAAATGAGTACAAGGAACTGGGGAAGATTATGAAGAAAATGAACAGAAGATTGACAACTATAGTGATGGAACATTGGAGACACAGAAGGTCCTGCGGCTCACATTTTACTCCTTCACTCAAAGTTGGGGTCATATACTTGGGAAATATGGACTGTCTACAGTCATGATTCTCATTGGTGCTAAATTTATGAATTTAGAATTCCATGTGAAGATCAATATGCCATGCCTACTATTATAACAAATTCCATTTCGCTGGATATTAGAGATTCACTTCATTTTCCAAGAAAATCTGACTCCGCAATAAATACACAAACCTGAGTAGATGTTTGATTCATTGAGCTATTGATACAGGTGGTTTGCATCGCTTGTGAGTTGATGTTCTGCATCAAATCCTTTGACCCAGAGACCAGAGAAGAATCTACATTTTGCGTTGGTCCAGCAGCACTACAGGGGTTCTGCCCAATGGCTGACCTCACAGGAGGATCTCCGGACAAGGGAATCGAAGGTGCACGTGGCATTGACATTGGAAATCCTTGACTAGGAGGACCAAACAACTGAAGGTTAGATCCTGCCATCCCATTCATAGCTGACGGCGGCCCCGACATAGGTGGGCCAGGGAAATGTGCTCCGTGCATGGGAGGCACCTGAATCATTGGACAACCAGAAGATCCACCATTCATGTCGGGTATTCCCATCCCATAGTGCATCCCCATTCCCATTCCCATCCCCATCCCCATTCCGACCATGGGTGAAAAATGTCCCATGTGAGCTGCGTGCAAGTGTTGCATTCCTGGAGGAAACATCATTTGGGGCATATACAAACCAGCTCCCATGGACATAATCTGCATAAAGAAATGATACCAATGTAATTAGTTTTTTTTGTTGTTGTTGTTGAAAAAAAGTATACCAGAGAGAGAGAGAGAGAGATTTTACTTGTACTTGAAGTTGAAGTGTCTTTAGATATTCAATGGCCTCGTCCAGCATTGAAGCTTTGTCCACCTTTATATCAAAATGCAAAGTCAGCAGTTAAGTAAGATGCAAAAGTTATCAAGAACTGATTGGTCCCAAACAAAGTTTCATACTATTCATCCAAAATTCTAAATACATATATTCCACAACCATATATATCTAGAGCTCAACTTGATAAACTATCCAAGTTGAAAACCTTTGATATATATGCTCAATTTTTAGTTTTAAACTTTCACAATCATGGATATATTTGCACATCTTGAATGCTACCAAACTAAAACTAAACCATTTTTTAGTTCGAATACTATTGCGCGTCTTATAAAGGCCATAAATTAAATCTCAGAATAAGTAAAGTTCTCAACCTTATTGCAGTTCGGAATTAGTTCTTGCAAAGATCGCATCTTTTCGTTGATCCTATCCCTTCGCCTCTGTTAAAAGATGTTCAAAATGAGTACCATCAAGATCTTATAGTTCAAAAATGATATTTGACAGTTAATGCACATGATATAACACATCTTCTTGTGTATTATGTTTCCCTTTTCAACTTACCCTTTCAGACAAATTGTGCACTTCTGCTGCTCGGCTTCTCTTGGAACTTGTACCTGCTCGTGCATGAGCTGCTCTTTTTACATCCATTGATTCTTCTTCAGCGTCCTGCATGGAGTTTGGTGTTCATGGCATGCCGAAGAAAGACATAGAGAAGACAGAGAAACAATGAAATAAATTCAAAAGGCAATAATCAAACTCACTTCACTAGGGCATTCTGAATCCTCAGGGTCACGAGATTTTCTCTTTGAATTATGTGTTGCATCATCGGAAGGTCTCTCTATGCTGTTTCCTGAGCAAACAGACGAACAAACAACAACAGGCTCTGTAGCTTTTTCACCATTCGATGGTCCTTTGACTGAACTTTCACCAATTTGGCTAAAGTTTTTATCATCTTTCAAGTCATTTTCTTGGCAAGTAAACTCTGAATGTTTTACTGCAACTGGTTCTTCCAGTGGCATATCCTCTGATGGACTTAAATTGACCTTATGTGGCACCGTAGTAGGTTGGCGAGAAGGACTAGTTTCCTTCTGCAAACCATTACTTGAATGGAGAAGTGTCGGTTCACCAACACTATTACCACTTGTAGCAGACGCCTTATCCTTGTTTCCCATTCGTTCTGTGCCCGATAAACCCATACCAGACTTAACACCGTTGCTCTGAACATTAGCTTTAACTAGAGCAGCTGGTCGCGAGAAGTGAGAAAAATTCATCAAAACAGAGTTTCTACTAGGTGGTAGTACTGGATCTTGCTTCTGAGGAACACTAGGCGAATCCCGGCTAACAGCACGGTGGGTGGTATCACTCGTATTATTGCAAATACTGCCTGAAACTTTTGATCTATGAGATGGATACGATGCTTGGCATTGTTGTGATGTCGATGATGGGTATAAATGACTAGTACTACTCCTAGGTTTAATAGCCACACCATTTCCTGTACAGGAGACTTTCGACACATTTCCTTGTTCCGAACTCACACCATTATGTACAGGGACTGTATTAGATCTAACAGACATGTTACCGCTATACCTCTTACCAGTTGACGAGAGCTGATTCTGAGCAGAGAGCTCATTTCCAGTGACCCCAGATAACTCGGGCATGAAATCAGAACAATATCCGTGTTGCAACGATTCATCAATGGGATAATTCAACCAAGGTACCATGTCATCATCTTGATTCAATCCCAATTCACCTGACGGCCCAGGCATCTGAAATTCATTCACCGCGCAGTCCAACGTCCCAAATTTTCCATACTTTACATTATCTCTAGGCTTGGGGATGTGAGATGGTAATAAGCTATTACCAGTTGGGGGCTTCCTAGTTCTACTGGACTGACCTTGCATCGAAATTTGACCATTTTCCCAAACAAGCTCAACAAAGTCGTTCTCAGGTCTGCATTATATTATGACATTTCAAAAACAAAACATCACAAACAAACAAAAACATGGGAAAAGCTAAGTTGATTTGAATAATATAAGCTCAAAGTAAAGAAACAGCAGAGATTTGCATATTTTAGTAGAAGTAGAATTGAACTCACACAAAAGATAGATCATTTGAACATGTGGTGTTCTTGTCTTGAGTTGAATCAAGCTTCCCTTTCGCCATCCGATAAAATTCGGACAAAGGCATGATGATGATGATGAAGATAAAGAGTTAAACACCACTCAGCTCAATCACCTCCTTAAATCCAAAACCCACAGTTCAAAGAACCCAAAATATAACCACAACTCAAAAGGGTTTCATGAAAGAAAAGACTGCCAGAAACCCCAATATGAGACTAACCCAGTAGAATATATAGGGAAAAAAGATAAAATCAAAAGGAAATGGAAGCTCTTTTACAGTTTAGTATATAATTTACAAGAATAAAATCTTCACTTTCTTTATAATACTACAAAAGCAGTCCTTATCAGTAAGTTAACACTAACAAAAATATTATAAAACTCAATTAAATTAAAATATCAGTCAAACCAATTCTTTAAGACACAAACCCTCCAAATCAAATCCTTTCGAGATAATAAAAAAAAATCCAATCTTTTCCAATTTTCCAACAACCAATTAGAAAACCCACAAAAACCCAGACCAGATTTTCTCAGCTAATCAACAATCTCAAACAAAAACAACCCAATTTTCCCAGAAAAAAAAAATCACCAAGCACAAACAACAGCTCGAAATCGAAAAATCTCAGAAACCCAGAACGCAAAACAGCAAATTCCCACACAATCGATTGGAAGATTATCGAAAGTTGAAGAAGATATGAGAGGTCCTCGAGCTGAGCAAGCCAAAGGGTTCGTTAATCCATAGGTGCATTAAAAATGTGAAAAAATGAGAGTGAAAATGAAAAGTGGGCACCAAGAAAGTGAGTAAAAATCTATGGGAGTCAGTGATCGGCTCGGAGAAAGAGGAGTGTGAGATTTCAGGAGCAGCCAAGTGGACGCAGAAGGCGGCGAAAGGCTTGCAGAATTGTTTGGGGACCAAGACACAAACAGAGAAGAAACAAGAGAAGAGCTTAGAAGCTTTAGTTCAATTTTTGCTTTAACCATAGTTTTTTTTTTTTAGAGGAGCTTTAACCATAGTTAATTTAATTGTCTCAATTATTATTTTTCATTTTTTTAACTTTCTTTTCATTTATTTTATTTGGTATGTAATTTATTTTGGGGTGTGTTACTTTGTGGGTCCATTTTCAACTACTATAATGTATTATTACATTTCTATTTTACAAAAAATAAAGAATTAGTTATTTTATAAATGTATGTGTTTGTTTGGTAGTTTTTTCAATGTACTATTGTAACTAATTCAATTGGGCCAACAATCAACCATCATTTCTTTGAACGCATAACCAATGTAAGGATGTGCTTTTAAAATTGTTTCATAAAAGAGTAATTTTAAATTGATTTTAAAAAAAATCTTACTTATTGAGTATATCAATCAAATCGATCAAATAAGCTTTTAAAATCGTAATTTCAATGTTTTGTTAATGTTACGAGGTAGGTTATACAAAAATTATCGTCTTCATTGTCTTTAATAAGTTATAATAGCGTGAACTTTTTACTCGCACAAGTAATTTAATAAAATTAGATAATTTTACATGGCTTTTGTTTTTGTTTTGGACCCAAAATACTCATCTTGTTAGGTTAATTTGACAAACACAACTTTGGTAATAGCCACCAAATAGGTCTATCTAAAAGGGTGAGGACCACCATGGTTTCACTAGACCAATTTGGCAGATTATTTAAGAAGGTATAGGATTCATTGTACTTGTTCAATGTACATGAATCATACATTGTGATATGATTGGAACATATTATCCTATGGTTTTTATTATGTTATCTTGAAATATTTGGTTATAGATTTGATGTGTTGAAATAATGGGGAAAAAGAACAATATGATATCTAGGGCATTATAATATGTTGGATGGTTTGTCACCTTTTCAACTTGGACCATCATGCTTAGTTTTGAAAACTAGTATTTAAGGACTAATAAAGTCTTTGACTTCCTCATGATGTGGGTTTTTATAATCTTCTCCACCTTCATTCTTGGAGGAGACTTTTTTTCCCTTTCAATTTCACAAATGTGAAGTGTTTTTCTGTTTGTGGTCCTTAATTGTACCTCCATCTAGTGAAAGAAAGGACAATTTTGATTTGTACATAAATATGGGTGATTACATGCACAATATACTAAGGTATATTTATCAAGGGAGGATTTAAATACACATGTCTTGAGTACATGTGTTTTACATGTATTTAAAATACATATAGATACTTATCGCTAGTTAACAACACTATTGACCGATTGTTGCAAATACATGTTGGTGGGTTAAATGAGACATAAGAGTAAAAAGAAATGCAATATCATGTGGGGTCAAAACTCATAAGTCGCAGTTGCAGACATGAGTCGGTCAAGAGTGAATTTTAAAGAATATGTAAAACACACCTAATTTGGTTGAATGTACTTTTCATTTATCTTTTGTCTTACTGGTGAAAAGAGCACCATTGAAATTTATTTTCTTTTCATTCTCGAGCAAAATTAATGAAATCATATTATTCACTGCTAATTTTATTTTTATAATACTCAACTTGCTCTTTAAACAAAATCCTTAATGGTAGGTAATTATAGCCTTTTTACTTTGATTGGGTGTTTAATCATATTCCATGAATTTAGGACACCCACTCAAATCCTTAACTAAGATTTGGATAAAGGTAGGATCCAATTAAAATAGTAAGTTCATGTTAAATTAAAAAACAAATTAGGTATACTTAACTTAATACCACTTTAGTAAGGACAGTGACATTGGCAAGAAAGACCAAGCATAAATAATTGAGGGCATAATCTTTTTTCTTCTTCTAAATTTTGTACTTAGTAGATCTAGGTAGACTAGGTTGCCAACATTATCCATTACCCATTGTGACCGGAGTATATTTTGTTCAGAATCTTTACTCATTAAACTAATTATAACCCGACTTTTATTTTTATCCGTTTAATCATAAAGTCACATACAACATGTATTTATAATGTTTTCAACATGAAAATAATTTGAATCTAAACTGAAGAATACTAGTATTTTAGCCCAGCCTTGCTCGGGCATTTATATATTTTAAATATTACAAATAATTTATAATGTCTTACAATTGATTTATTCAATTTTTCTCCATTCGTCCAATTTCGACAAAATTCTAATGAACTTTAAATAGTCAT
>JAYMTF010002665.1:0-17425 GCA_036897485.1 Pelargonium nanum | reverse complement strand
TGAAATTAAGTAGTCCCTGAGGTTCGACAACCCGGAACTTAGCATTCCACTTTATTACTTTGGCCTGTTTTTGCATTCTTGCTAGAGGCGCGCCATGATGACCGAGAGTCAAGCACCGTGTAAGCGTGCTTAGTTGTGAAGTTGCGGACGTCGACCGTCTCCACTGCAATCTGTCAAACTTTGATGTATGTAACCGAATCGGTGATAGCTCCAATAGAAAAAGCTGCAAACTATTACCCTCCCATCCATGCAAGGCGCGCCTAAAGACGAACGACTGCTCCGGGCAAGGAAAGACTAAGAGAAAGAAGGATACCGTGTACGACTTACGTTGACATAGTGAGAAAATCCGAGGATATTTCGCGGCTAGAGTACTGTCACTGAGCCATTGATCCAGCCGAAATTTAACAGTTCCCCATCTCCCAAAACCCATACTAAGCTATCTCGACCAATTAAATCAGTGAATCCCGACAAAAATTGAAGGCTTAGAAGTTTTTTTTATATCCGGTGATCATTGTGACGAGCATAGATCCTGAAGCGACAAGGTGGTCGGGTCCCAAGCGTATTTCTCACAGAGGATACGTTTCCAAAGAGAGTCCGGCTGAGCCGCAAATCGCCACCACCATTTTGCAAACAAGCTAACATTGGCTAACTCGAGTTGCCGAATACCCAATCCTCCATGAGACTTGAAACGAGTCACAGTCTCCCAACTTACCTTGCAAATCCCACGCCTCGAAATGTTACTAGCCTAAAGGAGCCGTCTCTCGATTCGCTCTAAGGTTCGAATAACTCCCTTTGGTGTTCGGTATAGCGATATGTAATATAAAGGGAGATAAGAGAGAGCTGAGCAAATAAGAGTGATACGACCCCAAAAAGATACATACTTTGCTTGCCACAATACCAACCGCTTACAAAACTTTTCAATGATCCTTGACCAAGCATTGACCCGACTCGGACTTTCCCCCAACTGGAAACGAGGTATGAGATCGGAATAGTGGTTGTACAAGAGCCCAAATCGTGAGCCAAAGAGGCCAAAACAGCATTAGTGATGTTCATACCAATTAATCGGGATATGAAAAAAATTATTTTCAAGCCTGAAACCAATTTGAATCCGTATAATACCACCTTGACACTATCGATAGAGTGATCCGCACCCGACAAGTGCAACAACAAAATTGTATCATCGGCGAATTGGAGGTGAGAGACTGACACGGATCCGATGTGAATTCCCCGAAGACTCGAATTCAGTTCCGCTTTCACAATGAGGATTTATAATGCCTCCGCAACTATAATAAATAAGAAAGACGACAAAGGACATTCCTGTTTAACCCCCTGCAACGGAGAAAAATCCTTGCTTGGTGACCCGTTAATCAACACAGAAATTGATGATTTTAGGCAACCACGAATCTCGAGTCTAAATCTGCTCCCAAATCCCATGAAAATCAAACATCGATCAATAAAGGACCAATCGAGACGATCAAAAGCCTGATTTCATCGTTTACCCTTGTTTTCCTGTCTTTTCTATTCTTAAACTAACAATTTAATTAGACCATTCGTTTTATTACATTAATATTCTCGTATCATTGTTTAAAAATGTAATATGGGTGTGAACTAAATTATTCCATCGCTGCTAGACATGAAAATATATCTTGAGTATGCCAGTGATATATGATTAGACCATTTGTTTTGTATGCTTTAATGGCTTCATAGCATTGTTTAAAAGTAAAATATTTAAACCATGCTGATTATAAAAATCCATAATCCATATACAAAACTATAAATTGAGAATTTGGGACTAATACCTCACATATTTAATTGAAATTACATAATACTCCAAGACCATGAGGGCCACAAAAGGTTACTGTCACACATGAATTGAAATAAATAGTTATTTTATTGTTTGATGGAGTCTATTATTATTATTATTATTATATATTAGTAGATTTTCCAAATACTTTCAAAGATTAGACCACATTACCTCACCACAATTCACACGTTCAAAACGTAGACTCGGTCTCTGGTCTTCACTCTCCAAAAAGCTTCGGCTCCTCCGCGTTTAGTTTCTTATTTTTGAACCAAAAACCAAAACAAAAACTCACCATAATCTTCTTCTTGCTAATTCCTCACTTCTCAATCCCACCATGAAAACTTAGCTTCTTTGCACAATTCTATGGCTTCTGGTTCTCTTCTTCTCCTAACACTTTCTTTCCTTTCTTGCATTACACTCAACATAGCTCTCTCCACCTTCACCATCTCTGAAACTTCAAACCAAACTCTCATTTGCGCCTTGTCGTACTCTCGAGATTCGGTCTTGAACTGCTCGAGCTTTCCTCGGGGAATTCAAATCCCTGCAGTGAGCTCCAATGTTTCTTCATACTCCGGCATGGTGGCCGGAGACGGCTTCCAGTGCCTGTTGTCATCGTTTTCTTCCTCCAATTCCTCCGTTATGCGCTGCTACAGGTTTGGTGCCAACGGCGCCAACATGTCCGACAAGAGAATATACATTGGTCCGGCCTTAGACCACCTCGCAGCCGGTAATTCCCATGTTTGCGGTATTGTCCGCAACGTGACTAACCGGCTCGAGTGCTGGCAATGGGACGGATTCAACGCGACTGATTCGCGTATTGTTTCGGGGGTTTCTGTGGGAGATGATTTTGTTTGCGGGTTGTCGAAGACCGGATCGATTTCTTGCTTGGGGACTAATTTTGGAGTCATAAGCTCCGTCCCTGAGGGTAATTACAGCTTGGTTTCAGCTGGTTTTCGGCATGCTTGTGCGGTTTCGTTGAGCAACAACAGCTTGATTTGTTGGGGAGAAATGGCGGGAGAGAAACCGGAGGGCCGGTTCGTGGATCTTGCGTTGGGAGAGAATCGGAGCTGCGCTCGCCGGACTAATGGGACAGTGGCTTGTTGGGGGGAAAATAATTTCAGCCTCCCTGTTAGCCTCCAAGGGACTCATTTCCTAGAGATTGAAGCCAAAAGAAGTGTTTTTTGTGGAGTGGAGTATTCAAATTTTTCATTGTATTGTTGGGGCAATGATATGATTTTCCAAAATAGTCTCATGGTTTTCAAAAATGTTATGCCTCGGCCTTGCAGAAATGTGTGCCCTTGCGGTCCATTAGCGGGTTCCGGTTCGTTTTGTCCCGAAGGATCATCAATCTGTCAGGATTGTGATACAGGTTCCGGCCCTTCATCTCCACCTACGTTGTCGTTGCCTCTGCCGGGTCCACAGCCCCAAACGGGAAGCAATACCGGTTCTTGGAATGGCAAAATGGTGCCTTTTTTCGCGGTGGGTTGTGTTGGGTCCTTGTGCATGGTTGCGCTATGTTTTTACTCTCTCTTCCGATGCTACGCGAGTAGAGGTTGTCGGGTGCATGATTCGGGACCCATGGAGGATCCTCCCGTAGCCCAAAGGCTCCAAACGGAGCAGAATCTGAGCCAGAACCGAACACAAAGTACTCTTGAGCCAAAAGCCTCCCATTTGTTGGAGAAGAGGTTGAGCAATTTGGTCAGCATGGGAAGTGGAGCCAACTTGGAGGAGTTTTCATTGCAAACACTAGTACAAGCCACGGATAACTTCTCGGAGGATAATAAGGTTGGAATAGGCAGCTTTGGATCAGTGTACCGTGCAACGCTCGCGGATGGTCGAGAAGTGGCAATCAAGAGAGCAGAAATTTCAACACCTTCGCTCTACGTAGCCGATGCCACAAGGCGCCAGGAGAATCGGGATAGCGCGTTCGTTCACGAGCTTGAATCCTTATCTCGTCTGAATCATAAGCATCTTGTCCGGCTATTGGGGTATTGTGAAGATTGTAACGAGCTCGCATTAGTCTACGAGTACATGAACAATGGAACTCTCCATGATCACATTCACAAGCTCAAGAGTTCGCCTCTAATGTCATGGACAACACGTCTCAAAGTTGCGCTTGACGCGGCTAGAGGAGTTGAGTATCTACATGTTTATTCAGTTCCACCATTAATCCATCGCGACATCAAGTCATCGAACATTTTGCTTGATTCTACTTGGACCGCCAAGGTTTCAGATTTCGGGTTGTCGTTGATGGGTCCTAATGATGAGGACTCGCATCTCTCCCTCCACGCTGCGGGCACAGTTGGCTACATCGACCCTGAGTACTATAGGCTTCAACATTTAACAACAAAGAGCGATGTTTATAGCTTTGGAGTCGTGTTGCTGGAGTTGTTGTCGGGGTACAGAGCGATACACAAGACCGAAAATGGCGATCCTAGAAATGTGGTTGATTTTATTGTTCCGTACATTGTGCAAGACGAAATCCATAGGGTTTTAGATCCCAATTTGCCACCACCAACACCATTTGAGATAGAGGCAGTGGCATATATTGGCTATTTAGCGGCCGATTGTGTGACTCTTGAAGGGCGAGACAGACCATCCATGACTGAGGTTGTAAATAACTTGGAAAGGGCCTTGGCTGCATGCTTGGCTCACCAGACATTTTCGGGGCCATCCTGTTTGGCACGACCCGGATTTTCCCGGTCATCGTCAGTCTAGCCGGAGCTAAGATCACGTAAGTGTCTAACCCAAACCCGACTTGCAAGATTGTGTCCTCGTGTCATAAAAAGTGTGTAGGTTGTCTGACCCGCTTCACATGCTTTTATGACAAATCCGGCCTGATTTGAAATGAATCGAGTTTATTTTACGGTACCATATTACACAAAAATGCAGGTAGAATTTCAGGTGCTTGTAACTGTAAGTACATTTCTAAATTGTCAATCCTGCATCCACCTACATGTGTAGTCATTTTATTATTTTTTAATTTTTTGGGTATTCATCTATTGTTAACATTTGAAATGTATGATATGTATCTAATAAAGAGAATATCATGTGCATAGCATTTTTTTGACAAGTTTCTTATTCCAAATATGAGCAAGAGACGTGGCTTCCTATCAATTTTGAGTAGCAGGTTTTATATAAAAACTGTAATGGTTGTACATTCCACTCCACAATTTTTATTACCAATAAAATCCGACTAAAGTAAGTACATGGGGTACTACTTATGTCATGAGAAGATTTAAGTACTATTTTGATGGCATTTTAAAATTACGTAACACTTAAGCTAATTTATGAAATTTTGATGATTAAATTGACAGTTTTCTCTTTATTTTATTTCTCTCAAACTTTAGGTGTTCTTAGAATGGGATGCAAATTAATAAGTCTAAGACCACTTACTAGTCACTTGTGTGTTTGATCAATTGTTTTCAGAATCCAATGATTAGTAAATATATAAAATGTACATAATATAGAGATTTTCAGGTCTTGGGTTCAGTCGCTACAAGAATCAAGACTTTGAAATTGAACACGCTTTCTTTTAATTTTTGGCAATTAAATGTAAGTATTGTGTGAATGCATTATTTTGTGAAGTTGGACCATTAGGTCAATTATTTCAAAGAGTGCAATGGTGGGTCAAACAATATGTAAATACCTTAGGGCCACACATATTTTCCACTTTTGTATCCATAATTTGAAACAAAGACTTTGAATTGTCAATGCTTTGTAGACACTGCTCATATAGTTAAAGGCTAAGATCACCAACTGCACTCACCAAGTAAACAAATAATTGTAACACAATGTTCCTCAGCGAAACAAACAAATGAATAGCACTTGCTATGGGACCATTTACTGAGTAAAACTCCTACAATAACAAACAATTGGCAAGGTTGTAGTAAATGACGCCAATAGTCACAACTCACTAAGCGGCCTTCTATTTGTTCTTTTCTATTTTACAAGGATCTTGAGCCTTCTTTTGCCGTTCAAGTTTTGTGAGAGTCCATCAATGATGGAAAATACTAGAGTCGACAATTTTATGACATGTATTTTTTGTGGAATTATTTTAGGATTAAAGGTTAAAAAGTTTGGAGACTTGTAAAAAGTCACAGTTTTAATCACTAAACCTTCATATGTCGTTTAGGTTTTTGAACTTTTCACGCCCTGAGTGTGCTCATAATTACTATAACTTTCCGTGCGTTGAGTGTGCGGGCGTCTCTCACCGTGGCAAGGATGCCTAGGATTGGCAGACTCCCTCTCGTCGGTGCCGTCGTGGTGACCATCACGAGCTTGGGCATCGCGATGGTCATAGGTCGTCCGACGTGTTTGGTCCATGCGGATGAAATGCCTCTCTGTTCACGCACCCTAGGTTGGAATCAGGGGAGGAGGCGGAGGCGGAGGCAGATCCTAGGCAACATGGGTTGCAATTGCGGCAGGGGTTGTGACAATGAGGGTGGCGCGCATCACTGCATCCATTTGTTCGGGGAACACCCTCATAGCTTCATTGGTTCCGACAATGAGAGGAGTGTCGTTCATGGGTAGCAGGGTCGGTGCGGAAGGGACCGGCGAGACTTTAGCTGTGCCAATGGCCTGCCTGGCTACCGCCTGATTGCGATCGAGGTGGTCTAAGAGTTTGGCATCAAAAGGAAGAGGTCGGCCTGCATCCTAGGTTGCAGTTTCGTAGCCCGTGTAGGGATTGATCTTGCCCCCTTGACGATCTTGGATAGAGGTTGTGCGAGGGGCAGGTCGAGCCAATGGTCTGGCCTCGTTTTTCACGTATGAGAGGTCCTCCTTCGTGGGGCTCAGGCCTGGGCGAGGAGGAGAGTGATGTGCCTTGTCTTTTTCTGGCGCGCAGGGGCCATGGTCGCTTGTCGTGCGAGGTTAGAGGAAAGGTGACTTTCAAGTCGCCCTGACAACGGACCAGTTGAAGTGTTTTGTTTGAAATGGTCAATGCGGGAACACTAGATTTTGCTTTGTCTTCTTATCTACATGTTAAAGAAAGTCCTAAGTGTTATAAATTTCTTTAAGTCTTAAGTTCTCGACTCCAAGTCATGGTCCAATGTCAAGGGGTCGAGTCGTGTCTTGCTTTGAGCCTAGGACCTGTGCGAAGACAACACACCAAAGAACAGGGTACCCATGGTGTTTTTTAAAACGTCGCCTCACGTGTGAGAGTGGGATTTTGTTTGGAATACACGAAGCTCTAGAAAGCGTTTTAGAGAGAGAAAGCTATAGAGATAAGCGAATAGTTAATTGTGAAGATCTCTCTCTCTTACTAAGAGAGAGGTATTTATACGTTTACCAATTTATCGTCATATGTCAACATACGATTGACCGATTTACGTAGTGGGGTCCACTTTGGAGCCCATTGATGACTTTGGGCCCTTGCTCCCTAGGCGAGTAGCTCATGTGCGTGAGGTTACCTTGCACGCGTCCATCGCGGGGCAAAGAGTTTGCCGACGTCCTTGAGAGCCTCTACCACGCAGGGTACCATCCCGAGGGTTTTGTAGCATTGGTCGGAGGTGCTCGGCACTCGGAGTGTTAGGGGTCCTTGATAGGGATCATTGAATATGTCATTGATTGTGTAAGAGTTAAGGCTATATACAAGTCCTCAATAAGGTTTGCGATGTGTCAGGTCGTAGACAACTCACGAAGGAGATGACGGTTGCCAGGTTATGGGGCCTTCATGCTTGGAACAAGGTGGCCTACTTCTCCAATCGTTACAGCGTCGCGATGTCCGCCGATGGGGTCGAGCGTTGGAGCGACGAGGTCAAAGAGAACCGTCGCGATGATGGTTTGGTCTTCACAACATCCGCCGATGGGGTCGAGCGCTAAAGCAACGAGGTCGAAGAAGACCATCACAACACCAGTTTGGCCGTCACGACATCCGTCAGTGGGATCGAGCGTTGCAGCGATTGGGTTGAGAAGGTCCGTCGCGACTGGTTTGACAGTCACGACATCCGCCAAAGGGGTTGAGCGCTTGGAGTGGGGTTTGTTAAGAACTCATTGGGTCTTGCTTAGGGACTTGGTCAAATTTCCTTGACTAAGGGGCACTCCCTAAGCCTTTGGTTGCCGACTCGAATATTCTAGGCATGATTCCTATAGACTCTTTTCGAAAACTTGTCGTCTAAGCTTTTGTTTTGCCCGGCTTTCCCGTTCCTCTTTCTCGCGTTCGAGATGACTCTGGAATAGATCGGGTGCTCTTGGTATTTTTGTGTCCTTTGGCGCTCCCCATAACATTTGCTCGTGCGAGGGCTCTAAACGAAGCCGGACGCTGAAAGGGTCGGGAGCGAGTCTGTGAACCTGGGATTCGGGAGCAAGTCCATGGAGCTATAGTCTAGAAAAGAGTCCGCGAATCCGCCTCCATGAGATGGAAATGACATGGCACTCGGGTGCCACGAGTCATGTTGTCATTGGTTGATTCAATTTTTACGTTTTGGGCAGCATCACACAGTTTTTGATAAACCACAAAATATTCGAAAAGCTCATATGGAAAATTGTTTTCCTACATATATATATTGGTCTAAACACGGACCAACCATAAATTTTTATGAGTAGTGAAAAAATAATATACACTTAGTAGCCAACCAATTCAAACTCAAATACGGTAGAAATTGTTAGTTGTGGTGAATTTTTTTTATCAGTTGAACTACACCTCATACCGTCGGCAAGAACACTCGAACTCGAGACCTTAAGAAAAATTCAAAGCGTTTAAATCACTTGCCCCACCATGTCTTGGCGTGATTAATTTTTTTAATTGTATTTAATGGAAAGGTACTCATAATATGAAATATTAATTAAATTTTCCAATGATCACATGCCATGTGTCGCACATTATTATTCTAATATAAAAATATTTCACCACCCAATTACTAATTTATATATTAAATTAATATACCAGTACCCAAGTAGTTGAGTAGCGATGCGCCATTTTGACCTGGGTCAACACAAACGCACTAGTTGTTTTATGTCTTCTTGTCCATGTAAGCAAATCTGTCTAGCTTAGTGTTTAAGTCTATGTCCAATTGTCTAGTGTTTAATATCCACTCTTAACGTCAAGGTTATCCAATCTTCGGGGACCTGTGATCTGCGGGAAGACAACACATCAGAGAACGAAGTACCCAGGGTGGTGTTTCCAGGACGACAGCTCACGCGTGAGAGTAAGTCTCTGGCGGATAACACGAAAGCTCTTGAGAGCTTTTCTAAAGAGAGAAATCTAGAGAGATAAGTGAATTTGAGAGAATCAAGATCCCTCTTTCTTACCAAGAGTGAGGTATTTATATGCTCTTACCTACTAGTGCCACATGTCAGCGTGTGATTGGTTGTTGGAGAATATGAGGCCCATCTAAGCCCATTTGGCCCATTCAAGCCCATCAGGCCCATTTCCATAAATGTATTGAAAGCCTACGTTTAGCCAGATATCCTAACCGCGAAGACATGACAATGGAAGAAGAAAGAAGACCTGGAAAGGGTGTTGCCCATCTATCAGGCAACGAGCAAAGCCCTAACCAGCAGAAGACTACTGCCTCTCACAGGAGTAGAGACAGTCGCCAGTAAAGGAGACACATGAATATGGAAGGAGAAAGAAGATTTGGAAAGGGTGCTGCTCATCAATTCAACAACAAGTTGAGCCCTGGCCAGCAAAAGACTGTTGCCTCTCACATGAGCAGAAACAGTCGCCAGTGAAGGCGACACATGAAAAGGGAAAGAGAAAGAAGACCTGGAGAGGGTGCTGCTCACCAATCCAACAACAAGTTGAGCCCTGGCCAGCAAAAGATTGTTGCCTATCACATGAGCAGAAACAGTCGCCAGTTAAGGCCACACATGACAATCCACGCCGTGGTTTCTGAAACCACCACGCAACAAGAAGATTTGAGGACAAAACTGAATCAGAAGAGGTTCTACAACTTGGTGAATGTCGCCAGCACTACCCAGGACATCATCCAGATCCAGCAACCGACAACTCCCTTGCTGCCCCTAATGACCCCCGAGATGGTCAAGACGGTGTTAGACAAGTTCTTGGGTGCGATGATTGCGAACTACCTGTAAACCAACGAGGCAAAAATTCCACCAATTGCTCTGCCAATCATTCCACCAAAAACTCTTGCAACGATGGCCCATGCAACGATCCGAGGAGGATGATTAGTTCCACCAGTTTCAAACCTTCCTAGAAGGGGAGAAATGATGGAGTAACCGGTCCTAGCAAATGAGGACTCTGTTCCATGCTTGATTAGAAAGGCCAAAAGATTGGAGAAATTTCAAGCTTGACAAGCGATCGTGGGGCAAGCTACAACCGACCCAACCATCATTCTCCTACAAGAAGAGATTTGGAAGCTCTTGAAGCAAGTAGCCGCGAGTAACAACCAGGAGCGGATGAGCAGAGACCAAAGGAAAAAGAAATCCAGTAGCTCTCACAATATAGCTATTGGGAAGTTTTCAGCTACATCGAAAGGGCGGAGAACACAAGGTGGCTAGTCGTTCTTGAGAGAGTATAGGGGAAGAGATGTGGAGAAATATTGTGTTCTACACCAATGCTTGAGTCACGACATTGAAGATTTCTTTGTCCTCACACAAGCGATAGAAAATCTCCTTACCAAAGGAAAGATGATTCAGTTGAAAGTTGGCCTTGACCACAAAGAAAAGAAGAAGGCTTACGAAGAAGACTATAATCGAGAGAACTCCAAAAATGTTAAGGGAAGCTCGAAATAAACCACAGTATGCCAGCGACTTCAAGAAACACCATCATATAGAAAGTTATTATGTGGAAGCGTCCACTCCCGCAAAGGAGTTGGGTTAACTCTTGTAACTCGTTTTAAAATGAAATAATAATTTTTTTTACTGTATATTGTATACGGAATGGAAAACCACCTATCCACTAAGAGAATGTGGAACAACCCTTCCCATCAACCAAGAGAGCAAAACTTGGAATAGGGGCAAGGGGAGTCATGTGTTCTAGGTAATTCGCGGATCCACCCGTGTTCTCGGACAACACTTATACTTCATCATGAAGTCGATAAAGAGAGTTCACTCAGAGTGGGGGCCAATTGATATGGCACAAAAACCATTGACCTCCTATACAATGAAAGGATGACACATAGCATGATGGGTCAAGGCGAGAGTTAACAAAGTCACGGGCCGAGGTCCGGATTAGGAAGACCCAAGACCGAGCCTTGGTCGCGAGACGCTGATGCCCGCACGAAGAAATTGTCCGCGGAAGCCTGTCTGCAAAGCTTCATCCGCACATCCGCAAGGACCAGTCCACGAGTCTCTCCACAAGGCCCATCCGTGCGGTTCTCTCGACCGTCCAGCCCAATCTGGAAGCATCCATGGCACACCATGTCCATGACAGGGGAGACCTGGCATGTAGGGGGCCCTGGTGTGTAGGGAAGCCCTGGCGGATAGGGTACCCCTAGCGTAGCCGCGAACCCTAGAGAGGTCGTGCGCCTTGTTATGGCCTCCTGCCCTAGCCAATACTCTCGTCCTAAGTCAATATCCATGTTCGAGCTATGCGCACACCGAGGCGCGCATCAGCATGGAGAAAGCATGAACACCAACAGACACTTGGCTCTGATCAAAGCTGCACTTCTCCTCCCACATGGCTAGAGGCTGAAGCTAGCTATATTCCAGCTGGCGCAGAGAGCCAAATTGACAAAGAGACATCAGATTGAGAACACCGCCTGCCCTGTTGGTGAGCATATCCAACATGCAGCGAAAAAGAGAACAACGACTGCCCTACTAGTGAGCATATCCAACATGCATAGAACAAGAGAACAACAAATGCCCTGTTGGTGAGTAGATCCAACATGCAGTGAACGAGAGACCGAAAAGCCCGCAAGCCCTACATCGACATTGGCCAATCATAAGCCACCATGTGTCAGATAAGCTTGAGGACTATAAAAGGAGTCTCATAGTCAATTCACTACCTAAATACTACTCGCAAGGAACCGAAAACGCTCTCAAACGTTCTTCGTGTTCTTGGATAGTTCATCGCAATTTTCGTGCATTCTTCGGTATTCGTACGGGCCACGGAGATTCGATTCTCAATTTTTCATTACATTTATGTTTGTGTTGAGAGCTCATTGTCACGCCGGAGGCCGGAGGCAGTCCCTCGGACACACATCCGGGGGCTTCGCTAAATTGTGTGTTACCTACGCAAGCTACATGTCACTGACTGGACTTGTAGCACTGCTACCACTAGACACCTGAAGACTCAAAGACCCAAAGACCAGAATTTGACTAAGTTACAACCACCTTGACTTGAAAAAAAAAAAGACTAGACAACGACGTATAGAGCCCTTAATTTCAACTTAAAAAAATAGTTAAATCCGTATTGTTCATTTGTTTGAGAAAAAAGTTATAAGGAACCATCTATTTATGTGACTAATACATAAGGTTCATCTGCAATTTTTTTAATGTAAAAATAGTAACAAGCCACAATTACCCTCAAGAACTTTATTGCATATCACTACTGAATGTTTTGTTCACGACATAAAATCAACTAAGAAATGAATCATCCTGAAATTACATTACTACTAATCATCATATGAATGCACATCATATCTTCTAACAACAAATTAAAGGTCTTAACAATACAATCAAAACTTTAGAAATTAGTTCATAAAAGAATGTTGAAAAGTGATGTGCAGATGGTACTAACTTTGCAGCTAGCTAGAGCTCAATGTGAAACAGCTTTGCAGTCTTAAGACGGCCTATCATCTCTGCAACCGAACCAGTAGCCGAAAGGAGCGTAACGATCAAACAAACCGAGCTGAGGGCTTGAAAGAATATCCAAGTAGGCGTTCCTCGTCTGATCTTCATTTGTGCTGTGTACATTCTCAGCGGGAAGTAAACTGTGAGCGGCCAGAAAGATAAGGCGCCAAGAAGCCCGAGAATGGCATTGAAGAATGGGAACATCATGGCGACTATAGTTGTTAAGATCACGAATAGGGTTCGCAGGAGAAGCCGGTTTATGGTGAAGTTAAAGGTAGAGTTCTTCTTGAATGGAATGAGCCTTACACTGTGGTTTGTGTTCAACACTGAAGTTGGCCATTTTTCTGTCACCATCTTCTCATGTTTTGCGAATATTGGTTGGGCAAAAACCTAAATAAAGATTGATGTGTCAAGAGAAACAGTATAAATAGTGTAACGTTAAAGAATGTGCGAACAATGTACGTTTTATGTGTATTTCCTTTGTTATTTAGAATTTGCAAACGCTTTGATTACTTGTAACTTGTAAGACATAAATAATATGAGAAAAAAGAATTCATCCAAGTTTTTATAGACTGAGACTCAGCTAAATCATTGCAGAGGTGTCATCTCACCATTTAGCTCCCAAACCTACCTCAATGAATTTGTGGACAAGAAGCATCGACTCAAAGAAAAACGTTTTCTAGTTATATATTCTTTACCAATTTATCAATCGAACATACAAAAATGAGCATCTGAGAGAGAAATGTACCTGATAAGCTCCAATAAGGTGTATAACAACGGCAAGGTTACCAATGTCGATGAGCCAAAATGGTTTGTCAAACCCAGTAAGAATATTTCCGGGAACATCACTTCCAAATGCAGCATACCCTATGCACCCAAGAGATATGTAGAATATTGCCGTTGCGCTTACAGCGTATAATGTTGCTTTCTTCATCGTTTTATTCTCCGCAGGTGGTGACCTCAGTGTATCCTTATTTCACAAATTCAATGCAAATTTAAAATAATAAATTTCATACATAAACTCTTACTAAATGTTCAAAACAGACATGTTTTTCCTAAAATCTGTGCAAACAAGCACTTGAACTACATTTTTTTGTAAGATGGCATTGAACATTAGTGGTGCCTAAATTTTACATTAAGATGTGGTTACATGTCAGTCATGTTATCAATTTTAGCTGGCATAGAGAGTGACCAATCAAAGTTTAAATATGAACTTTTAGTAACGTGACAGTCATGTTATCAAGTTTAGTTGACATCGAAAGCGACCAATCAAAGAAGTTTTAAACCAAATGTTGACCACCTTTGACCAATATTGACCAAAGTTGGTAGTTCATATAATATTTGAAGTAAAAGGTTGTTTGAAGTACCTGAATTTCTAAGAGCACAATGGCATAAGTATAGGCAAAGGCAATGTTACCAAGAGATTGGAAGACATGCCAGAGTCTGGTTGATGAGGGAATGGCCTCACCCACATGACCAATGAGGATGCTACCTTTCAACTTGTGGTTTGTGATCAACTTTGCAGCTGACAGATACAATGCAATGGACCCATACATAAATGATGTTATTGATGCTATCACTGACAGGAATGTTATTTCTTCCAAATTGGGACACTGTGACAGAACAATCTCTATAGCTCCAAAAATCATCATGTACATATTTCCTGAAACCCCGCATCTCGCCCCGCGTCCCTCCACATGGAAACAAGTTAACTTCTTCACCGTCCTGCACAGAAATTTTAGGCTTGTTTAGTTGTAGAGTATTTTTCCAGCTTTCTAAAAAAGTTGTTTTCAGAAAACTGGAAAACGTGTTTAGATGTAGAAATTGGAAAATTCAGTTTTTGAAAATAACTTGCAAATGCATAACTGTTTTTTAAGTTTTTTTTTTTTCTAAGTAAGTTTCTTTAAGTTTTCTAATTAATAAAAAACTCATTTTTCCATATATCCAGTATAAATTATGCACAAAAGTTTTTATTTACTAGTTTAAAATTAGTTCTATTTGACATCATTTTACACTCGAAATAAAAAAAAATGTTACAATAAAATAGGTAGTTTAAATTCTCCAAGTGTTCCATAGAGAACATAATATTGAAATATGAAAACGAAAACAAAAATCAAAAAATGAAAATTGTAGGTTAAATATGAACTTACGCTATACTGACAGCAGTAGTAACTGTGTATCCGATCATAGCGCCCCAAAGATTTGTGTATTGGATGATGCCACAAAGAAGTACATTTTTTGGACCGAGGAATGATCTAACGGCGTCAATGTAAGTTCTGTTTCGCTTGCCATTGACAAGGTCGGGAGTTCTGTAGCAGTCGGAGAGGAGGATTGCAGTGAGATAGGTAATGAAAGCAAAGGCGACAAGCACAAAGGGTCCGACGATCCATCCCAGCTGAGCCACACTCCATGGCAATGCCAAAATGCCTGAACCCACTACTGCTGTGAATGCATGCGCTGTTGCACTCCACAGACTCCCTACAAAAACACACACATATACATGATAATTAGTAACATAAACAAACTGAGACGGGTTTCGGGTTTCGGGTTTCGGGTTGGTTTGAATATGTAAATCTAACCCACAAGATGTGCTGATTACAGATTTGTAAAAATTTACTGATTATAATTCAGAAATCGGTCTCAACTTGTAAAAATATGAACAAAGTACACTTAAAAATAATATACACCCAACACATAAATACATCAATCAATCGAGAGAGAATTGATTAATGGGACTTCCTTTGGACCTTGGAGAAACAAATCCTTGAATGGAACGGGTATTGGAATAAAATAGAAAGGAAAAAGGAAAATGCTATTAGTTGCAAAAATTTTATAGAAAGTAATTTGGTAACTTTTATATGCCATTTTTTTTCCTGAGAAAACTGAAAACAAATATTGGTCTAGTTCACAATTTGAATTCGAATGTGACAGACACAAGAGTCGATCCGACCAATTGAGTTCGTCCTATAAAATTGTGGGTCAAATATGATTGTGCAGATCCCAACAAACCACACATTCAATTTTTAAAACTAAAACTCAACCGGATTCATAGCCTGGGTGAACACTTTTTGGGCCGGGCTTCGGTTAGGTCCTTTCAATTTAAACATAAAAAAAAATCCGACCCAAAACCTGAAATTGCTCTCAAAGATAAAATCATTATCCGATAAATTTCTAGCACACGAAACATTCAATTTATAAGACATACAATATTCTTGAATCATTATGATTCAATCGAGTTACCGATAAATAGCGAAACTGATATGTCAAATCTCATTACTTGACGCTTCATTTTACACTGATAACATTTGTGTAACAACTGTGATACATAAACAATCACTCAAAAAAGGGATGGGAGCCAACAGAAGACGAGATTGAGTTCGTCATGGTACGATAATGGTACTTACAAAAGAACAAATAAAAGAAAACGTTCGAGTTCACTCGTAGTCATTTTAAGTAGAGTTCGAATTAAAACAACGTGAAATCAAACTTCAAAGTTATATATTGTAATAAAAAATACAAACATGAATAATGAGAATCTAGTAATCGTTTTGACTCTCTACTCCTATTACAAAATAAAATTTCTAATTTATTCTACCAAAAAAGTTGTAATATTTGGACAAGAAGTTTATAATTTACCTGTCCTAATGTGGCCATCCAATGTTGAATCCATTTCAAGTGTTGAAGAGCCAAACCCAGAGAGCAGAGAACAACAAATGATGAGCAAAACTGAGAAGAGAAGAGAAGAGATTTAAAGGAGAAGAGACTTGAAAGACAAGATTGGGTCAAATAGAACACTGTACATTACACTCTCTAATATAAGTAATTAATTTGTTTTATTTCTTGGCTTGAAAATTTAAATTGTCCTTCTTTGGAATTCACAAAATCAATTACTAGGAGCAATTAAAACGGTCAAAAATTCAGGTGGGTGGGAGGGTTGGGTTGAGCCAATAGGGACAAATTATTGAGTAACTCAAAAAGAAATAACAGCTGGGTTTTTTATTTTGGTAACTTATTAAAATTAAAATCACACCAATAGGACCAATTGGTGTGGCTGTGTCACGTTTTTTGCCCCTAAACCAATCACTTTGTCTTAATTTATTACGTTTCATTAATGAAAAAGCTGTTCTGGTAATTTTGCAGTCTTATTTGCCAATCAAATGTTTGTGCTTCTATTTATTACTAAATTTTGTGCTCCATTAGAGATTGCAATTCAAGTTTTGCATCTAAATTTTTTTTAGTAATTTCATTTTTGAAAAATTGTTAATTGCAAGTTGCAGATTTGATGTGTAGAGTGTATAAGTTTGTCCAATTTGACTAAAAAATTATTGGTTTATTTTATGATATTTTAACTAACAAAAGTGTCATAAAATTTGGAGCGATAGTAGATTTGAGTCCAAATTGACAACTCTTTTTACATTCATTATTTAATATAGAAAAGTTTTGATTTTCGTATTAAATTAAGAAATAAAATTATTCAATTTTATCATTAAAAATTTTCAAAATTCTTAATTGTCATACTTTTAAATAAATTCATTTCATAGTAAGAGGTGTTTTAGGCGTTATAATTCGTATATATGTAGTTGTTCATGAACTCATTAATTAGTACTCATTCAATGTTTGAATTCTTAATTAGTAGTACAATTGATTAACATTGTATTTGAAAATATATAATTAGAACATTTTTATACGTTACTTTTAACAACAGTTTTTTTCTCACAGTCACATGCAAAACATATACCAACATGATTCACCACAAAAAATTGGAAATGAATCAGCCAATTACCGGGAGACACGTGGTCCGCTCGAATGGTCAAAAAAGTCAAAGGACATCGGTGAAAGAAAGACCAAGTGCGAGAACAAGATTCACAAGGAGTTGTTCGGATCAAAGTTAACTCGAACAAAGACCGAGACCAGAAAAACACC
>JAYMTF010002664.1:0-17425 GCA_036897485.1 Pelargonium nanum | reverse complement strand
ACACATGATGAAAGAGGGTATTTTTCCGTCCATTTCCGTCCATTTGGACGGACGGAATCAAAATTTAAAAGTTCAGGGTAGCTAAAAGTTACGAAAAAAAATTCAGGGTTACCCATTGCAAGTGATATCTCTTTCCGTCCATCTTGGTATTTATTTCACTCTGTTACAAATTAAGTTTGATGTAATTGTCGGGTGAACATTTTCTCTTATATCTCTGCGCAAAGTTCAGAAAATTCGAGCAACTGCAAAATACAGAGTCTAAAATGGAGCTCAGGTCTTAGTGTCATTGGCTCAGTAACAGATTATTTGATTGATGCTTAGAGTTCTCAGACATACTATGATGTAATGTAGCAGAACAAATTCATATTATTCAAACTAAAAAGGGGCAAGCAGTACCAAAGGATCCGTTCTACAATTACTTCCTTCCACAATCTAACCAAATAAGCCAAAATAGCCTAAGCAAGTCCTTAAAGAAAACTAAAAACCAGACTGGAAAACCAGTTGCTCCATCCCTTTTCAATCCATCTGCTTCTTAGGCCTCGGCAAATCTGAAAATCAAGCCAAACAGATGATCAATATGATCTCAGTATTAGGAATCAAAACTCGGTAGCTACATAAACCAATGTCAAGACAAACTCACCCTAGCTCGGATAGCTTCAAATGAGCAACGGCATAGTCCGCAAAGAAGGCGTCCTCGTCCTGAAATGGAGGTAATCAACACATTCAGTATGCTTAACAAACATCTAACATGCATAAACCATTGAATTAGGTGACAAATTAAGGTTATTGAATGTGTTAACCTTGGCATATTTCTCTACTAATGGACGGAAGACAGGGTCAGTCAAAAGAGACTTGTCAGTCGGCAACTGTATAAGACCTGCCTTCTCACCACTCAAGAGCTCCCTGGTCAATTCAAGAACAATTTATGAGTAACTGAATTGCTTTAATAATGTTACGAAATAGCTAGCCAAGAAAGTGATCTTACTTGAAGTAAGAATTGTCAAAAATGAGAGGGTTGGAGGTCCAAGGTCCATCAAATCCAGATCGCTCCTTGTGGCACCTTCCCTATAAACCATTTCAAACCAATACTCATTCCCATCAGAACAGAAAACACATAACATAGCCACATTATTTCAAGGACAACTAATTACAGAACAAGGAAGCACTATATTTGACATACAATGGTGTGGCCTCCAGAGAGAGCAACAATGTCTTGGTCTTTGAGACCCATGGCGGTGCAGAACACTTGCCTCAGATGGGCACTATCTGTAACAATTGTGTGTAAATGAGAACCCCATTGCACGTTATGGAAAATTTATTCTGTTCTTTCTGCTTATTAATGCAAAACTTGATGAAAATATTAATGAGGACGCTAAGTTACTAACCCTTATTTGCATCAGGTAAGCGACCTTCGGGAGGTAACTCAGTCTTGTCCTGAGATATGAAAAGCACAAAAGAGTAAGATCCATAATCATGGAAAAATTCATATAGATACAATCTGTAGTCTGTACCAACTATAACTGTAACGACAGACTTAATTATTATACAGTTTAAGCAAAGGAAGAAACTTACAGTTCAATTACAAATTTAAAGCTCAATCCATTAATTATTTCATGTCAAACAGATACTCTCTCACAAGAGCTCCAACAATTATTATTTTATAGATCAGAATGCCCAAAATAAAAATGGTTTTGCAGGCCAGATTAAATAAATAAGTTGGGAAAAAAATGAATAGGTACCCAATAGCACAAATAGAATATAAGAAGGTCAATTAGTCTCTGAAGATATCCCAAAACTAGTGACTTCAAATTCTATCAGGTGCTATTCCAACAGTACATAAACAGAAACAGCAAGTATCATGCAACAACTTAGCACCAAATATTGAAATATACATATCATACCAATTAAAGAAATATAATGATCAGGAATCTGAGTCAATACAAAAATACCACGGATTCACATGCACAAATTCATTAGATCGAGCGAATAATATCCATCTAATTATGCTCAAAATTCATTCACCATGCACAAAATTTAAACGTTAAAAGCAAAAGGAAACGCCAATGTCAGGAGAAAATAAACCTCAATACAAAAAGTAGCTAACACAAAATTCATAAAGTCAGTCTGCTTACCACTCTTCCAGGGTGGAAGGGAATTTCAGGTCCGCCAGTGACCTCGACAGCAACAACACCGGCCAACTGCATCAGAATGAAGAGCAAAATCAAATTCAGCAAATCGATAAAGTAATATGGATCTGTGAATGAAACAATACACAAAGCTCAAACATAGAATACCTGGTATAAATCACCATAGCTGATGATCGGGAATTGCTCCTTGAAGGGCTCAAGGAGCGTCACAGCGTTTTCGAGACCACTGTTGGCACTATGACCGAGCTCCGCAGCAAACTTAATTGTTCCGAATGGACCTCCGGTTTTGGTCTTCACATCGTATGTTCCGGCAGAGTGCCATCTGCAATTGCAACATCACAATCAACCAAACAAAGCATGAGTCACGTACCGATCACCAAACCAAAATCGAAAACCACGATCAGCTATACATACGCGACACGGAGCATGATCGGAGCGCATTGCTTCTCGGCAATGAAACCCCTCAGTTTCCTCTTGCATCTCTCGACTGCCTTCGCGTATTCAGCACTCACGGTTGGGTAGCTCTTCCCCATGACAACGATTCTGCGATCAGAGTCCAAATCAACGCGACATTTGTCATTTCAGATCAAATTATGCAAATCGCCACGCATATCAAAATTTAACATACAAGGAAAGAAAAAACGATCGGCGTTTCAATCTCCGATTGAACCAGACATCGTAATGGAAGCTCGATGGAGCTGTGAAACAGTGATTGGGACTACATTTCAGATCAAATTATCCAAATCGTCAAGCAGATCAAACTTTCACGTAGAAGAAAGAAAAAAAATACGATCGACGTTCAATCTAAAAGACTAAACCAGATATCGAAATAGAAGCTCAATGGAACAGTGAAACAGTGATTGCGTCTACATTTCAGATCAAATTATCAAAATCGTCAATATAGCAGATCAAACTCTCACGTAGAAAGAAAAAAAAAACACGATCGACGTTCAATCTAAGAGATTAAACCAGATATCGAAACGGAAGCTCGATGGAGCTGTGAAACAATATGTACGACTACATTTCAGATCAAATTATTCAAATCGTCATGCAGATCACAATTTGACATAGAAGAAATACGCAGACGATCGACAATCATTTTGTGATTGAATCGTAAACGGAAATGGAAGCAAAACGTAGCTTGAAGCAGTGACAGTGACTGACCTGTGGAGTCTAGATTGGTAGAAGATGATCGATCAGGTGAAATGCACACTACGAGCACGAGTAGACCACGAGCCCGCAATAGTGAGGATGGTATTTATAGACTGCTAGGAATAGAAGGTTCTAGTATTTAACGCTACAGCTGTTGATTATCAGGATCAGGTGGCTCGACTTGGTTTCGTTATTGGACGGCTGAGATTAGTCTTGATCAGCAGATGTACGGTTTGGTTGGGGTGGGGGTGGCAAATTAAAACAAATGAAAACTTGTGGGGTAAAATTGGAAGTCAAAAAGTTATTGGCGGAAGAGAAATATGTTTGTATTATTGGTGGAAAGGGTCAAATTAAAACAAATGAAAATTTGTGGGGGTAAAATTTGAAGTCAAAAAGTTATTGGATGACGGGAAATTAAGTTTGTATTATTGTTGGAAAATATAGATGTGCCAAATTCGTTATTATTCAAATAACAATTGAATAGATTATGTGTGAAGTTTAAACATTGTTTAGTTTGTCGTCTTCAAACGTATGTAATTGTGTGTTTGTGAACTATTTTTTTTATTTAAAATGCTAGATTTAACTCAAATTAAGTGTAGATATTATTTTGGAGTTCAATGTGCGTCAAACTATATCGCCTTTACACTATAGGGTTCGAGATAATAATAGATATGAGTTAGCTCTCGAAGATCTTTTAGTTATATTACAAAAATTTGAGGGTTTAGACTCTAGTTTTAATTATTAAGGGGTCTACGAACAAAGTGACTATCGCACTAGCGAGATATTCAAGTTCTATGTCTTGTTCGTGTTGTATAAAATTGGTTGAGTCTTATGCGAAGGTTGTTTGTTATATTCATAATCATTTGTTTTGAACGAAGTTTGGCTTTCCGTCCCACACAAAAGTATTGTAGTAATTAATTAACTAGAAATCTTATTGTCTAATGATAAATCAAATTAAAATTTTGATGCACTACAAATTTGAATTTGAATTCTAAATCATTTCAAATGTCATTTTGACTTTGTTATTTGAAGTTTCACGCCATCTCAAACCTTTTAATTGTTTCATTTAAATTCTCATCTTCATATCATAAATTTACAATCAAATCTCTAAAAATCCAAACAGAATTCAATCTTATTTATTTTTGAAAACATTTGTATAGTTTGAGACTATTCAATTGTGGTTTATTCTTATTTCTATTTCCATAAAATATATAGTTTTAAAAAGTTAATATAAAAATAATGAATGTTTAAATTTTAGATTTTTTCAAAATATCATTTTTTGTTCCTGAAATCTCACCCTATTTAGTTGTTTATTATTTAAATTATATATATATATATATATATTATGATATCCATTATTTCTTTATATGGTATTATCTTGGACCATACATTTAAAGCAATAACGACAGCACAATTAATTTAAAATAGAGGATTGTGAGTTACAACGATATAAACAATTGTATTTTTGCCCAACTGATATGAAATTGAATTTTTCCAACAAATTTATGAATTACCGATGAACCAGTGGAGAACAAACCCATAACGTGAATTTGTTTCTGTTATGTCATTAGCTATGAAAATATACTATGATCACAAATTGTCATGATAGCGGAGGTAGAGGCATTAGTTAAATCACTTTTACAAGGTAGAAATGGCAAAATTTAAGTATTTAGTTAAGTATCTGACCAAATTTTAGACGTTACTTTTTAATGCGTGTTTGATCTCTTCCGGCTAGAGCTGGCATATATGGATTTGGATCGGGTTGTTAATTTCTAATCTGAATCCAATTCGAATGTACTTTGGACTTGATCATGTTTTGAGTTGAATTTTAGTTTTCACACATAAAATGTGTTGAATGCCGCATGTTCGCCCAATTCAGTATGAAAGTTGGTGGGACATAATGAAACAGACGTCATGTGAAATTTGAGATGTTTTATAATATGTTAAGTGGCTATATTTGCTCGTTAGTATGGTTGTCTTTGAGTTATTGAACTCATTTGATGTTCTTAGTAATGGAGGCACTCGTAACTTAACTCAAGGACTTCATTTCTTCTTTGAAATTTTATTCGTGAATCTTTGAAACATAACGGTTGAGTTTTTCTCCACAAATCAATCGATGTAATATCGTAATTGTGGAGTTCGTGATCATACTAGTTTGAGGTGTTTGCAACCACACAATGTCAAGCATGAGATATTTATCTCAAAACTAAAAGGTTACCATAGTCATGATGCGACTAATCTTGTGAAAGTAAAAATTAAAATGAAAAAGTAAGACGAGCTATTTGATTGACAAATCTATTCATCTATCTACAAGTATTTGATTCCAATCCCATTTCTTGAACTTATTTGAATACTATGTTGGAGACGAAGTCTACACTCATTTAATCTATTTTTAACGAACTAGGAGGGGATAAGATTAACAAGTTTGTAGCTCCAACAACACACGAGTACATAAAACTTATGTTCTAAAGAAGTAGATTTTGAGACCATACAACACTTCAATACAATAAGCAAATCATGCGATTATAGTAGTTACCGAATATTTAATTGTCATAAATATGGCTAGCGTTTTGAACAAGACACACATTTAAGAATGTTTTGGTTTAGTTTGATTTTATTTCAACTATTTAATAACTTGATAGTATTCTACTATTCGTGTAAAACCCGAATACTAAACGAGTCATTGATGGGCCTTGTAATTTATTTACTCACCGTTTCGATGATAACAGGTATACATATAGATCGGATCAATCTCAACCCTATTACTTGTGTCAACTTCCTCACATAAACGAGTATTTGTATTGTATACTTAACTCGTTTTTCAATTATATCGACTTAAATGAACTCATTTCACAAAATACAAACTCTCAAGAAGCTTAAAACATAGAATATGTGTTTGAAAAAATTAGTAGATAAGTAAAGCCCACTGTCCAAAACATGAAAATTCACAGCCCAATAAGATCAGTCCATTAAGAGAGTGACTGAGTAGTAACTTTACTACTGGGTTTGGCCGCTTGGGCCCTACAGGCGGTCAAAAATCAAAACGACAGTCCAAAAATGGGCCTTATTGTAGGTGGGTCAATAATGTCATTATAAGAAATGAAGGGCAAAATATGTAAATACACAACATTTAAATGACAGCGACGCATAGTGCCAAGCCAGCAGCCAAAAAAGCCATCCAAACACCATCGTCTCTCTTCTCTTCTTAAAAACACCCCTTGTGGTTATATTTTCGTCTCTCAATTTCTCGTTCTCTCTCTCTCTCTCTCTCTCTCTCTCTCTGCCTTTTGCTTTTCGTCGCTTCTCACAATCTCATCCTCACAGATTCATCATCGCCTTCTCGATCCTCAACTGTAAGTCTTGTTTCTCGATACTCAAAACCCTAAGTTTCTGTCTCTAATCTCATCACTCCCGATCTCCTCACACAAGATCCCTAATTTCGTCGCTCGTTTCTCTTTGCTTTTTTCTTAGGATTGTATTTAATCCGATTTTTTTATTTTTTATTTATGATCTGTTTCTCTGACTTGTTATGCTGGTTGACTTATTGATTCATCATTGTACCTGTTGCATGCCGCAGATTAGGTTATGTAGTTTCGTTTTTGGTTATTTTCATAATTCTTCGTAGTTGAAATTGTCTTTGTTCTATTTGATTTGCGACATTTTTATGTATGATTTTGGTCTGATCTATTTCTGAATTATGTGTTTATGTTCGGTTTTGGATTGTTTTGGTGCGGATAGGCATTTTAGGTTTGGCTGGCTCTTGTTGTACCTAATTTTGTATTTCGTGATTACTTTGTCTTGTTTTGTGTTGTATGATTTAGTATTTCATATTACAATATCAATAATGTGGATTGGATGAGGTGGAGGTTCAGTCCAGGATCCTTTGTTCCCCTCATTTTTTATTGAATGAGTGAAAATTGAAAAGTTGAATTGAATTTACAAAAAAAATAAAAAAAAAACTGTTCTAAGTTGTTAGGTTTTTGTTTTGTTGGACTGTTAGTGGAATTGTTATCTGGTTGTGGTGTTCAACCTTTCTGTTCCTATCAGGACAATCATGAGCGACGAGGGAGAGAAGACTTGTCCACTTTGTGCAGAGGAGATGGACTTGACTGATCAGCAATTGAAGCCATGCAAATGTGGTTATGAGGTAAGGGGATGTGACTCTCTTACTTATGCTAGGCTTGGTTGATGTGCCCAAACTATATCAGTCATTGTGTTCAATATCATGCCTTCCGTCAACATATTACTTATGCTAGGCTTGGCTATGATTATATCCATTTACCTGGAACTATTTGTTAATGGATTTTTTGCTCATTTCAAATTTCGTTTGCTGTTTGTCCAATTACCATTTAACATCTCGATCATTACTTTATTAACTAATTTAGAGCCGTCTGTTGATTTTATTTTGAGCCGTAGTATTTTGTTTATGTGACTATACTCATTGTTAGGGTTATGAGTGATATCCCTTTTTGTAGGACATGTTGTCCAATTGTTATGATTATATCAGTTTACCTGTAACTAGTTGTTAATGGATTTGATACTCATTTCAAGTATCATTTGCTGAATGTCCACTTATCAACTAACATTAATAATTGTGAGTAGGCTATGGGTTTTGTTTACCTTCAATCTCATTTAATTTTCTAAATACATTTTATTAGTATATCGTCACTTATTATGACTTTGGAAAGTTCCCTATCGTCAGAATATAGTTTTCAGTTGTGTCATTATATCTCTTTACAGTTCTCTATCCTTGTTACATCTTCTTTAGGCATGTTTGTTTGTTTTTCGAAATGATCAAATGCTAGCAAACCATGTATTTTGGGGCATTGCCTTGTAAGTAATTTCGGCCAACTTGCAAAATACATTGGCCAAATAGAAGCTTACTTATATCACCGACTTAGTTACAGTTTGGTTTAGTGTTCTTGACTCTATTGAGGTTGAGGTAAACATGATGTTCGATATGGGAATGTTCCTGGCATCATATCTACTTCTCAGGTCATGGTATGTTTGAGAAGTATGCCTGAGAAGTATTCACTTACTATGATGAAATGTATGAAAACTAGAATACATACTTTTTTAAACCCTAACTACTTTTATTTTTTGCTTACTTACTGAAATTGTTAGTAATAATTGTATTTGGATTATGTTTTTCATTGCAGATCTGTGTTTGGTGTTGGCACCACATTATGGATATGGCTGAGAAGGATGACACAGAGGGCAGGTGTCCTGCATGCCGTGCCCCCTATGACAAAGAAAAAATTGTAGGAACTGCTGCAAACTGTGAGAGGTTGTTGTTTTACTGGAATTAGTTGAGTTGTTGGCAGAATTTTTTATTTTATAGTAATTCACGGACATTTTGAAAATGTCGCAGATTGGTGGTTGAAACTAGTTCAGAAAGAAAAGGCAAGTCACAGAAGACAAAGAACAAAACATTGGAAGGAAGGAAGCAGCTCAGTAGTGTACGAGTGATTCAAAGAAACCTTGTCTACATAGTTGGGTTGCCACTTAATCTTGCAGATGAAGATGTATTTCATCCCTCACCCTCTCTTTTTTCATATTTCATAACGTGTTTGCGTCGTTTTCAGCATTTATAAATATATTTGTGTGAATCAGTTATGGAACTAACATATTTTTAATCTTTATGCAGGTTCTCCAGCGAAGAGAGTATTTTGGTCAGTATGGTAAAGTTTTAAAAGTTTCCATGTCACGTACGGCAACTGGTGTCATTCAACAATTTCCAAATAGTACTTGTAGTGTGTAAGTTAAAAAATCTTTGTCGTGGACTTTTAGCTTGACTAAAATTTATCATACTTTTTTGTAGTTCTCTAATGCTCATGATGATCAGATGTATGATGTTCGATTATTTATACATTAATTATTTATTGTTTTGCATTTTTTGTTAGATATATTACTTATTCAAAAGAGGAGGAGGCTGTTCGTTGTATTCAATTTGTACATGGTTTCATCTTGGATGGTAGATCATTAAGGTATTTCTTTTTTGTTCAGTTGCATATAACATTTGTTCAGTTAGTTGCAACCTTTTCTTCACTTTATATTGTTTTTGCTAATTGTCTCAGGGCATGCTTTGGGACCACTAAATATTGCCATGCATGGCTGAGGAATGTGGTATGATCTCTACTGCTGCTAGAGTTGTATGACATATAGAGCTCAAATACAACATGATATCTTAAGAATGTTCAAAATTTTCTTGGTTTTAGGCTTGCACAAATCCTGATTGTCTATATTTGCATGAAGTTGGTTCTCAAGAGGATAGTTTCACTAAAGATGAAATTATTTCACAATACACTAGGTATATTCAAAATTCTTTTCCTTGAAGATCGCTTCACAAAATTTTTACTGCCACATTTATTTAATTTTCACGAATATTGCTTTGTTCCACATAAATGTTGTGGTGTTTAATTGGATGCTTAATTAACCTGCATAGTGGTTTTGAAGGGATAGAGTACAACAGATCACCGGTGCTACATACAGTCTACAGCGACGATCAGGAAGTGTATTGCCTTCGCCAGCAGATGATAATTTCCATAGCAGTTCAGCTTCCACAGGAAAACCTATTGTTAAAAATGCTTCAAATGTAAGTTCTTAGCAGTGTCACATTTCACTATCCTTTAGTCTCAGTGTAGCCTGTTTTCTTTGTTTACGCTCTCTGATTGATATTATATGTCATAGTAGTTAAAGGCGAGTTAACATGCACAGAAAGGTCTGCACCTTTGGATGCCTAGGACAAAGACTAGGTGGAAAAAAGTGCACCTCAAACACGTTATTTTTCTTCAAGTCGTTTTCTAGTTAGAAATATGTCTTGTTACTTACTAATTGTCGAATAAAGATGTTATGGGAAATTTTAGGTGAATAAATCACAGCATAAGTCTTAAACCTCAGTTTTTCATCTTGAAAAAAAGAGCTTTTATCCTTAGTGTATGGGACCAAATAGTGTAAGATAAACATGCTTTGTCCTTTATGTTCTCTTTTACCCCCTATTTTTAGTTTTTACCTTCCACAGTTCTGTTTTTTGACATCTCTCTTTGACTTTTTCCCCCTATATTCTATAATCATATACTCTTTTACTTCTGTCACGCTCTTTAACAGATATGTGATGTATGGACTGTTAGAACTTGTGAGGTCTTTTATTTGACAAACAGTTGGTGTATTATGCCACTTTCCATTAGTTCCAAGATGAGAGTCATATATTAGATGATTATCAGTTCACGTGTTTCCTGTTCTAACTCACCTATGATCTGGATAGAAAATCTGAAAATGTTTAAGCTGTGTCCCTTGATTGAAGATTTGTGACAAATTTAAGGAATACTAACTAGTTTACTATAAGGACACTATTGTTAATTCATGCATAACTAATTTTGGGGAAAATGAAGTGAAACAAGACCCTTGTTTTGGGACGGAGGGAGTATTATTTTGTGGCACAATTCTGTTTATGCACTTGCAACATATTTTCTTTATTCCGATCTTTTTGTTCTAATGCATTTTGTCTATATTTATCAGACTACAACTTCAGTTGCTAGAAGTTCTCCACCAAATGGAAGTTCTAGCAGATCAGTGCCTCTTCCTGCTTCTGCTGCGTGGTATTTTATGTCTTATCTGTAGCCTTAATATGTAATTGTTAGTTAATGGTTCTAAATATTTTAAAATTTCTGCATAGGGGGATGCGTACTTCAAACTGCCAATCATCGGCTGCAAGTTTAGTATGTTCAAATGCTCCTGCTAAGCTTAAATCTGATTCAACTAGTGCTGCATTGCCATTTTCCTCAGCAGTTGCAAGCACAGTTCAGACTCCTATATTGTCAAGTGATGTAGGAAAGAAACCAACGCCGCATGTAGAAAGTTACGTAACACTTGGAAAAGCTAAATCAGAACCTTTGAAATCCCTGAAGCATGTTGGTTTTCATTACCAGAATGCTATGTCAGAGAAATCTGATACACCCGATGGAGTTGCTTCGTCCAGAATTTTCAATGACCAATTATCTTCATTACCAGCTTCAAAGGACAATGATAGAGGCACTAGTCAGATGTCAAACATTACTAATTCTTTTGATTCTTTTGATCAGCCTTCTAGTTTTGGTACCAAAAAAGATGAGCAAATTGATACAGATGAGAAGATCCAGAACCTGTGTTCTGATATGTCATCAATGAGAGTTGATATAAATGCACGGAATGAGCATCCTGGTATAAGCAGACCCAGTTCATTTACTGATGAAGGATTGAGCAAACCTTCTAGTGAAGTCTCACAACATTATTATAATGAGCAATATAGAGAATCTTTGACTTCACCCGCACTTTCAAAACATGCTCCTGCTAAATCCGGCTCATCTGAAGGAGTTTGTGTTTCAGCAGTACAATCTGATGTCAATAATCAAGTCTCGAACATTGAAGAGGATATATTATCCTTTGAGAGTCAAAGACTCAAGGATCCGGAAGTTGTGAACCACTCAACATATTTGACTGATTCAGCTATTTTGATACATGGTTCAAGTCTTCCTAGGTCTCATTCTTTACAACAATGTGAGACCTCTGATGCTGCAACTCTAAATGCCGATCCTCTATATGTAGATAAAAGTGCTATGGACAGGCCACTTTTATATGCACCCAATGTTTCCGCAACTTGTAACGGGTTCCTTGGACATCGAGAAAATTCTGCTAGTGCCTCTGCTTTGAATAGAACATTAGAACATTCATATCTTCCTCCAAATTATATGAGTGAGTCGCACATGGGAAGATCACATGGTACTTCCAGTGTTAATGACACCATTGTAGATAAAAGAGAGAGCAGTATTATTTCAAATATATTGTCAATGGACTTTGATGCCTGGGATGATTCTTTAACTTCACCTCAGAATTTGGCCAAGTTGCTGGGGAGCACTGATAAACAGTCTGCTTCTCTCAAAATTTCTAGTCCATGGAAAGCACAAAACAATAATCAGTCCCGGTTCTCTTTTGCTAGACAAGAGGAATCTACAAGTCAACCATTTGATATTGACCCTTCATATAGTGGTTTTGGACAGTTGAATAGAGATAGATCTTTCAGTCATGATTTTACTGAAAATAGGGATTCATTTTTTGATAAGCTAGGGATGGGTAGCAATGGTATCTCATACAATAAATTCGAAGAGTTGGACAATTTTGCCACTGATCAATCTGCTTTCTCTTCTGGTAAACTTTCTGGTGAGTTTGTCCTTTCCCTCCATTTAATTTTTTGGATATTTTTCTTGCACTGTTAAATTTTAGTTGTGTGATCATTGCGTTGTTCTTAATTACTTGTGCCATTTGTCCTTCTGTTTTTGTAGTACTTGCATATATGATTGGTTTTCTGAGTCAGTTGATATATTTTGTGTACTAAATTATGCCACAAGTTCTTTTTATGGTTTGTTATTTCCTGTATTTGCAGAACTATCATTGCGATGTATGCTTGTATTTGCCCTTCCGGTTTTACTTCCTATTGACTTGGGTCATTTGATTTATCGTTCCCTTGAGTTATTATGTATTGGACATGCATGTTTTTGAAACATGTTTGTTGTGATGGTTGTATGTGATTTGTGTGAACTTTTTGACACTAAATGTCTTTTATTTCTTAAGTAAATTGTTCCCGACCATTTTGTTTCTCTTAACTCTGCATCCTAAGTAACTATCCAACTATTTTATTCTGTGAGCGGAGCCAAATGCTTTGTGTTGTCTTTCCAATAAGTTTTAATTGTAATTTGTTGATTTTGTCATGTTCTTACCTCTTTCTTCACAATGCTGTTTAGCTGTTTCAAGAGGTCAAGTTTCTGCCCCACCAGGCTTTTCGGTGCCCAGTAGACCTCCCCCTCCTCCAGGTTTTTCTTCTCATGAGAGAATGGACCAGACTTTTGACACTATGAATGGTTTGTTTCTCCTTGGCTGTGTTCTACATTTCCCCCGTCGACGATTATTTATGCTGATTTTAGTTTAAAGAAGTTTCTAACTGTGACCAAATTTGTAGGAAATCATTTGCTTGATACCTCCTCCATGTTTAGAAATTCATATCCTGCACAGCCAAATGGAAACATTTGTAATAATGGAGATATTGAGTTTATGGATCCTGCAATTTTGGCAGTCGGTAAAGGGAGACTTCAAGGCGGGCTCAACACTGCAGGCTTAGATATGAGATCGAATTTTACTCCTCAGCTGAGTGCTTTTGAAAATGAGGCCAGACTTCGGTTGCTGATGCAAAGATCTGTTTCGCAGCAGCATAACCTCGGATATCCTGATATTGGGGATAGTTATTCTCAAAATGATTCATATGGAATTTCTTCGAGGCTAATGGATCAATCTCATGTGACTTCTCATTCTCCTTACCCTCAGATGTCTCTCCAACAGCAATCCAGAAATGCAGTAATGTCAAATGGCCACTGGGATGGGTGGAATGAGGTTCAAAGCAGAAACAATTTGGGTGTGGCAGAGCTCCTTAGAAATGAGAGATTGGGATTCAACAAGTTTTATACTGGTTATGAAGATTCCAAGTTTCGGATGCCCAGTTCAGGCGATATGTACAACAGAACATTTGGAATGTGATTTTCATCTGAATGGTACATTTGGAACATTTGTCAGTGGCTTAACCAATCAAAGAAATGACATATCGGTGCTCAGTGGCCGAAAGCTGTTTACGGAAGAGGATGAGACTATATCAGAACCTGGGTTGTTGGGCTGCCTTATGAAGGATCAAACTCCTGTAACGTGGGTTTGTCGAAACCAGCAGGTAATTGTTTCTTTTCTGGCTGTCTAAGAATTATATTTAGTTAGTGCAATGATTAATTTTTTTGAAATGAGAGAGAATCAGATTCTTGATTCTCATTCCTGAACAAAAATTCTAATCCAAAACACTGCTGACAGTTCTTTAACGAATTAGTTGCATATATCATTAGAGTTCAAAACATTAGATGGGGATATATATAGACTACTTTGATGCAATAATATTTGCTAAACTCATTAATAAGAGTTTTAGTCCTACAGCGAAGGTTAAGGACTCTCTCGGTCACGAACTACTCCCTCCGTTCCAAAAGGAGTGTCTTGTTTTATCTTTTTAGGAATTTAGTAATGTATGAGATATCAATAGTATCTTACAATAAGTTAGCGTCCATGGCATTAGCCATTAGGGGTTACAATAGGAAATATACAACACTAATAGGAAACCAAGACAATCATTTTAGGATGGAGGGAGTAAATATTTTTTGGCAATCTCTAATTGTTATAGTTTTGTTGCAGGTGAACTGATGGGCAAATATTTTAAAGTAAAGGTAGTTTGGGAACATGTAAATGAAATTAGCTGGCTGATCTTCCTTCCAGGTGTGAGTGGTCTGTTTAATGATTGCACAAAGGAGTACAGTTTCATTGTCTTGTTAGTGCAAGAACATAGATTAAATTTCTCCTTTTTTGCCATATTATTCTTAGCAGAAGACATAGGTTATAGATGCTGATTTTGCCCATGCATATAATAAAAATGATCATTGGAATGTTACTAATCTTGTATGGTTTAATATCTTTTAGTAGATTTCATTGTGAGACTCTTATGATGTTTCTTTTAGTAGATTTCATTGTGAGACTCTTATGATGTTTGGGGCTATTGGGCCTCGTTTTGCATTGTCCCATTAGCCTATTCACTACCAGTTTAGTAAATGTTGTGTTTGGGGCTATTGGGCCTCGTTTTGCATTGTCCCATTAGCTTATTCACTACCAGTTCAGTAAATGTTGTTTCATTCATAATTAAGTGGTGGACTAATAAAGACTGCATTTTTTTTTTGGAACATAAAGACTCCATTTAATTAAGTGGTGGACTAATAAAGACTGCATTTTTTTTTTTGGAACATAAAGACTCCATTTATAAAAAATTACAATTACATCACTATATTTAATTATTATATCCATCAATTATATATTTACATACAAAACTTACATATTTACTAGAACTGCTCAAAATGTCATGGCGACATCACTATTTCATTATTATATCCATCAATTATATATGCGTGGTATTTTTTTTTTCGAATTCAAGTAAACTTTACATATTTACTAGAACTGCTCAAAATGTCATGGCGACATGGCCCCCAACAATGTATAGATACGTGTAATATTAAAGTAACAAATTTGCTAGCTTTTCCCTCTCTCTCTCTATAGAGCACATAATCTTTAGACAATTAATTAAAATTTTGGTTACCCTAAAAAAAAATTTAATTTTGGTTTTAACGGTTTGTTCCACTTTTACACATTTATTGGGGCGGTTGTATGTGATGTTTTAATAACATGTCGTGTTAGCTACTCTTTTAACTCAAAATCTTATCTCCTACTGTCGATAAGGATGCTTGAACTTGAGATCTCAAAGGAATTTCAAGGCTCATAAATTATTTGGCCCAACATGAAACGTCGTGTTATTAAGTTGGTATAGCTTAGATACTCTTTTATCTTTATGTAATAAATGTTCTTTAATCTATAGTATATAAAATAGGACAAAGGACATTGTCATTGGCTTATAGCTTGCCCACCAAAGTCTAAACCAGTTATTGTTTTTCTTATTATATATTAAACGTAGTAGAATCAATGAGAAAAGTAGCATGTAATTAATGTATAACGCATATAATATAAAATATAAAGAATGTTATTACTACTACAGTACTACTATAGTTTAGAGGGTATAGACTTACATAATATAATCATTAGTCTAATGTAATTAATTTAATTAAATATCATTTGACTATGATTAACTCGACTAAGTTGTTTATTTTTCCTACAAATCCTTTATCATTTGTTTTCCATTTTCAGTTGATTTATTTTACTTCACTTTCAGTTAGGGCTGGACATAAATCCAAAACTGAACCTTATCGAGACCGAAATTTTTATAATGTTGGGAGCATGTCGGGACGGTCATGACCGGTCCCTGGAACGGACCAGATCGATTTTGATTCACTGATCTAGTATAACAAAAATACTTACAATCAATCAATTCACCCCGTAAAGAATTTTGTTTGTGAACTCACATTCGGAGTGTATCAAGTTTGATGATTTAACTATTTTTAAAATCACCAACAATATCTTAAACTATCAAATTTTGCCTCTTGTCTTTATTTGGGCACATATTACATATATTTAATTAGTGTTTATATTTTTACAAATTAATACATTATTGTAACATATACAAGCGATACGAGTTTAATTAATGACATTATAAGTTAGAACAAAAGGTATAAATAAAATAGAAATACCAAATTTTGTTGAGCTAAGCACGTTTAAAATACACTCTGACGTCTCAGTCAGATCCGAGCCTTCGCGGTGACAATATATTATTTTTATTATATAAATTGCCAATAAATCATTTTACACTGTGTTGGTTGACATTGTCTCGCAGATTACGGCCCACAGTTTAGAAACTGGGCTTTGTAGGCGGGGGGCAAAAATACAATTAAGTTAAAATAAAGGGCAAAATATGTAAATCCAAAATATTTAAAGGACAGCGACGAACAGAGCCAAGCCAGCAGCCAAAAAACATCGTCTCCGTTCTCTTCTTAAAGACACCCCTTGTGGCTATTTTTTCGTCTCTCTCATTTTCTCGTTCTCTCTCTCTCTGCCTTTTGCTTTTCGTGCGTTTCTCACAATCTCATCCTCACAGATTCATCATCGTCTTCTCGATCCTTTTAACTGTAAGTCATCTTTCTGGACACTCAAAACCCTAGGTTTCCATCTCCAATCTCATCACTCTCGATCTCCTCACACAAGATCCCTAATTTCGTTTCTCTTTGTTTTTTTTCTTAGGATTGTATATTTAATCCGATTTTTTAATTATTATTTATGATCTGTTTCTCTGACTTGTTGTGCTGGTTGACTTATTCCTTCATCATTGTACATGTTGCATGCCGCAGATTAGGTTATAGAGTTTCAGTTTTGGTTATTTTCTTAATTCTTCGTAATTGAAATTGCTTTTGTTCTATTTGATTTGTGACATGTTTATTTAAGATTTTCGTTTGATCTGTTTCTGAATTATGTATTTATGTTCCGTTTTGGATTGTATGAGTGTGGATCGGCATTTTAGGTTTTGATTTTCTATTTTGTCAGGAGGACAAGTAGCTAGCTCTTGATGCACCTAATTT
>JAYMTF010002663.1:0-17444 GCA_036897485.1 Pelargonium nanum | reverse complement strand
TAAAAAATTTAGACAAACAGGATACTCATTTTGGGACGGAGGGAATATAAAAGAAGAGAATAAGGAATCAAAATCAATTAATTTTTGATTTAGCTTAAGCCAAACTAATGAGGTAATGATACCTCATTAAATTTCATTCATACCCACCCAATTGAATCGGTGGGAGCGGAGCAACCAGCCCGGAACTAAGATTTTAATGATGTGATGACACCTCATTAAAATTCATGGTACCGGACGGGTCACTTTGGTGGGAATAAGTGAAATTTAATGAGGGGTCATCACAATATTGATTTTGTTTAGCCTAAGAAAATTATAAGTTAGCTTACCTTTCTTATTCTTTATATATGTATATATATCTCATTTTTGCCAACATGGATATGTATGTAGTGGCTGAAAAGTCCAAACCACTCCTTCAACTCTTAAGCAGTTAAGCTTAGATAGTCCTATTAAAGTAGTATTAAACTTGTGCTTATTGAGTTATTGTTATGGTTCACAATTAAAGGACAATAAACAAAAACATAGATGATGGCAGCTAATAGCAAAGCACCGTCCAATACGTAAATGTATTTATTTGTTAATTGTATTGAAAATATGAGGTGAGGTGGCATATTTGTATCGTTTTTCGTATGCAAATACGTCACTCTCTTCCTCTCCTGGAAATGCTCTCCACCTCCAGAGTCCAGCCTGAATCTCAATGTCACAACAAATGGAAGAATCAGGTGCATGCAAGTGCAACGGAATGCAATGCTGGGTTGTCACATATCACTCACCAACACATCGTTTACTTTTATAGTATTTACTAATGATAAATGTGATCATAATTTCACTATATAAATTTCCAAGTATGAACCGGCAATCCCGTGATTCTAGCTGCAATTTACTGGCCAGCTAGAAGGAAATTGAGTTATTGTTTCTATTCTTAAATACCAACATTTATTGGGACTTTAGTTTAAGACCTTTGATTCCCTTAAGATATGTTATTTGAATCTCTCTTTGTGATGTTGGTATAGCAAAAAAAAAAGGAGAGTTTAATTTTGCTTTATTAATATATTAATATTGTTTCATAGAAAGTATAAATGTAATTATTAAAAAAATTGAAAATTCTAGTGTAGGTTACTATCTATAATTCTACATCAAAGTGTTTTACCAACTTAATTTTGTCTGGATTTACTATTTTAATGGAATGAACGCATATTTATTATATTCGATTTGATTATTCTTGTTCTTTTATTATTAGATTCATCCTCACTTTTTGCTATTTGTGTTTAATCCACTTGCAGACACTGCGTTAACATGGTGTTATCTTGTAGTGTGCGAGCTCTTGGCAATCAAGTCCATATGTTCAAGTTATAGCTCAATCTGAAATTTTATATTAGTGAGAAAGTCCAAGTATAAGACTCTTACAACAAATAAGAGATTTATTACAATGCATGTTATGGTGTTTTGTTGATCTCGTGTTAAGAAGAAGCATCATCTTGACAACTATATATGTATTTGCATCATGTCATCAACAATCACAAGAACATGTTGCATGACAAATATCACCCACAACATGTTCAGAAGGACATATTGTTCATTTGATATAGGCTAGGTTATTAATTAGTTATCACCCTCATTCACGTTTCGTACTACAAGAAAACACGCGATATGTGATTGAAATTTCTGTCACAAATCTATGGATTTCAATCACAAAATATAATTTGTTACGGAACTGTGACATAATATTTTTGTCATTGTTTGGGTTGTCACAAATAGGTGTGACAGAAATTTCCGTCACAAATGTGTGCTGAAGACATAAATATAATTTTTGTCACAATTTGTAACGAAACTTTGAAAAAAATTCCCTCACTTTGATATAAATTAACTTCGTGGTTGCTTTTAATGATTTGAAAATATGAATACACATGAAACCAATATTCATACTAATGATAGAAAAATGAGGGATGAGGATTATCCAAACACTTGGATTCTCTCTCAAGAGTGCCCTCATGTGTTCAAATTAAGAGAAGAATTCGAACTGTGAGATTTGTCGTTTATGCTACTACAATAAGTTTCACTTTAGAGTTTAGAGAGCAGTTAAGTGTACAATTTTATTTGCACATTAATTAATTCAACGGACATGTGCCAATAGATGAAATATTGTGTCTAGAGTTTAAGTTATTTTTTTAACGCGGAATTAATATAATTTACCCATTCATCTAACCAATTAAAATGAGTAATTAATGTGATGAAACATACACAATATTTAGTAGTAAAACTTATTTGCTTAAATGTTCTTATAATTTTTTCTCTTAATTACTAAATGTATCATCGGTCCAAAAATGACTATCTTATTTCTTTTAAAATGAATGTCTTGATTCAATTAGTTATAGATTAATATAGTTTTTTTTTAAAAATAGTTATAGATTAATATAGTTAGTGTCTATATCATAAATTAATTATTATCAAACAAATTAATCACCACTCAAGCTATTTGCTTAATGAAATCATAGGATAAAATATACAATAATAGCTAATATAATATAAATTTAAAAAATAAAATCAAAACATTTATTTAAAAATGGATTAAATAAGCATTTGTCTTCAGTACAGGTGTAATAATATACTTAATATAGTAATTAACCAAAGTCATGAAGATTCAGGACGTTGTGCTGTTGTCGTTTAGTGATCAGCAGGAGGTTATTCGGCGTCATGAATGACGCAAATCAGCGATAGATACTGAAAGTCAACCTTGATGTCTTCTCGGTGAGCACATGGTGATTAGATTATATTTTAATACGATAGAACTGGCCACAAGCTATCTGTCCCTTTTGTGCTTACCAAAGCAACCACCACCTATATATGCATGGCATCTTCCACTTTGTTTCTACTCTATCATAACATAGTATTAATTAAAAACAAGCCCTTCTTTTTGACGCGAACTCGCAGCAAAACTGGCCGCAGAATCTGAAATCTTTCTTTACTGATCTTCTTGGTAGAGATAGAACAAAAACAAGATATGGGCAGTGATCGTGAGAAGAAACTGAATAATGATCTTGCGGTCGACACCAAGAAGAACAAGAAGACGAAGAGCACCGGGTCATGGCGATCCATTTTCATGCATGCGGATCGTGCTGATAAGTTGCTGATGGTTCTTGGTTTCCTCGGAGCGGTCGGGGATGGCTTTACGACGCCGCTGGTTCTGTTTGTCAGTAGCAGGTTGATGAACAATGTTGGTAGCTCTTCGACGGCACAAGGAAATTCATTTCTTGACAACATTAACAAGGTAACAATTCCATTACTATTACATATAATTTTTTTTTTTTTTTGGTATTGAATCTAACCGGTTTGGGTTGTTTGGTGATTGCAGAACTCAGTGACAATGTTGTATGTGGCATGTGGATCATGGGTGGCCTGTTTTCTAGGTGGTTTTTTTTTTCATAGTGAAAATTGAAGATTTTTTGTTTTTGTTTTTACTAATGTGATGTTGTTGCAGAGGGGTATTGCTGGACGAGAACTGGAGAGAGACAGGCGGCGAGAATGAGAGCCAGATACTTAAAAGCCGTGCTCAGACAAGACGTCGGTTACTTCGATCTGCACGTGACAAGCACGTCCGAGGTTATCACCAGTGTCTCCAACGACAGCCTCGTCATTCAAGATGTTCTTGGCGAAAAGGCAAATTTCGTCTCTCTAGGCTCACTTTTGCTTTTCTTGATCGAATTTTAACGTTAACGGTTTTAATTAATTTGTTTCAGCTACCGAATTTCCTCATGAATGCCTCCATGTTCGTGGGAAGCTACTTTGCGGCGTTCCTGATGCTGTGGCGGCTGGCCATCGTGGGGTTCCCGTTCATCGTCCTGCTGGTGATTCCTGGTTTGATGTACGGACGGACCCTGATGGACCTGGCCAGGAAGATCAGGGAAGAGTACAACAAGGCCGGAACGATAGCAGAGCAGGCCATATCGTCGGTTCGAACCGTCTACGCCTTTGTCGGCGAGAGAAAGACCATCGAAGCCTTCTCCGGAGCTCTGGAGGGGTCGGTCAAGCTCGGGCTCAAACAGGGTCTCGCAAAAGGCTTGGCCATCGGAAGCAACGGCCTTGTTTTCGCCATTTGGTCCTTCACCGCCTACTACGGCAGCAGATTGGTCATGTACCACGGCGCTCAGGGCGGCACCGTTTTCGCCGTTGGCGCCGCCTTAGCCGTAGGAGGATTGTAATATTCCTCACCCTTAATAATTTGATTCCATTATTTCATTAGTAACTGTGACATAATATTTTTGTCCATATTAATTTTGTCATATATGATTGTGACTGAAATTTCTGTCATAAAATTTTCGTTTTAATTGTGGGATCTTAATCGAAACAGAGCACTTGGAGCTGGTTTGTCGAATTTGAAGTACTTCTCGGAGGCATGTTCGGCGGGAGAGCGTATAATGGAAGTGATCAACAGAGTCCCTGAGATTGATTCGGACAACATGGAAGGCGCGATTCTCGGGAACGTGTCCGGCGACGTTGAGTTCAAGCACGTGGAATTCGCGTACCCGTCACGGCCGGAGAGCATCATCTTCAAAGACTTTAGCTTAAAAGTTCCGGCGGGGAAGACGGTGGCTCTGGTGGGCGGGAGCGGGTCCGGGAAGTCGACGGTGATATCGCTGTTGCAGAGATTCTATGATCCGCTAGGCGGAGAGATAGCGGTGGACGGAGTGGACATCAAGAAGCTGCAGCTGAAGTGGCTGAGGTCGCAAATGGGGTTGGTGAGCCAAGAGCCGGCTCTGTTCGCAACCACCATTAAAGAGAACATTCTTTTTGGGAAAGAAGATGCGGACATGGACGAGGTGGTTGGTGCAGCGAAAGCTTCAAATGCCCATAACTTCATATCCCAGCTACCACTAGGATACGACACCCAGGTTAGTCATGCTTGTTCCTTTGTCTTTGCCGTTAATACACTACTTTTTACCTGACCATTTTTCAATTTCATTATTATTATGCATAGTTTTAACGTATACACAACGCATTAAATAATCACTTGGGAACATAAAGTTAAGCGCCACGTACTGCTATTATTTTGCAAGCACTTTTATTTATTTATAAATCATTTTATATACCTTTTTTGTCCTTTAGCCAGGAAGGCCGTATTGGCCCCAGTTTTGCCTTGTTAGTTATGTATTTAGGCTTTGTTCAAGGAGAATCTGTGAATTAAGTGATATGAAGAAGATCCTCATTTGTAGTTTTATATTGTTTCTTTTGTGTGAAAAGGTATCCACAAGCTAAATGCAATGGTGTCTAGGTGAAGCCTTGACTTCCCCCTAAAATTTGTCAACCATACAAATGCAATATTTTTATTGTGTGAACTAATCATATACTTATATGCAAATACATTACTCCAATTTTCAACAACAAAAAATTCAAAATTTTGTTCGGCTAAACCCTAAACCCCACCCCATGCCGTCGACAAGGAGGCTCGAACTTGAGATCTCGAAGAAAATTCAAAGTGGTATTAACCACTTGACTCAACATGTCTTGATATATAATCTTCTAATTTAAAGACTATGAATTGACAAATATTGAAATTTGAACAGGTTGGTGAAAGAGGTGTACAAATGTCTGGAGGACAAAAGCAGAGAATCGCCATAGCCAGAGCATTGATCAAAGCGCCCCGAATCCTTCTCCTTGACGAGGCAACAAGCGCACTCGACTCTGAGTCAGAACGAGTCGTTCAAGAAGCTCTCGACAATGCCGCCGTCGGCCGCACCACCATAATCATTGCTCATCGCCTCTCCACCGTCCGAAACGCTGACGTCATCGCTGTCGTCCAGAACGGCCAGGTCATGGAGACCGGGTCCCACGACGACTTAATTCAAAAAGAAAACGGCCACTACACGTCACTTGTCCGTCTACAACAAACGGAAAAACAAGAAGAAGACATTGCTCCACCACCTTATACGACGCCGTCTTCTATATTAAATCTAGACCACAACAACACTAGCAGTCACATCTCCGTTATGAGCCGGTCCAGCTCCACCAACTCAGTCGCTCCGGCCCGAGCCTCAGTTGCCGGAGAAGCCGAGCAAAAATTTCCGGTTCCTTCATTTAAGAGATTGTTGGCTATGAATCTCCCAGAGTGGAAGCAAGCAGTCCTAGGATGTTTCAGTGCAATTATGTTCGGTGCGGTTCAGCCGGTTTATGCGTTCGCAATGGGGTCAATGATTTCGGTTTATTTCTTAACGAGCCATGATGAAATTAAGGAAAAGACTATGATTTACGCACTGTGTTTTCTTGGACTGGCCATCTTCTCCTTAGTGATTAACGTTGTTCAGCACTACAATTTTGCTTACATGGGAGAGCACTTGACTAAGAGGGTCAGGGAAAAAATGCTAACCAAGACACTCACTTTCGAGGTCGGATGGTTCGATCAAGACGATAATTCGAGTGGTGCGGTTTGCTCTAGGCTCGCCAAAGATGCCAACGTGGTACGTTATCTTAATTTCTGCTAATCAATAATTGGACATGTCAGTGACAGATATTAGTAACATTAACTTAATTAGGACCCACCTAACCTTAATCAATGGGAAATAGATTCTTCTATAATGTCACAATCAAGAGGGAATCACGGTTCAATTAAAGAATTATTACAAAACATAAAAGATAAAAGAGTCAATTTGGTTCCCAGAATTTTCAGTCTTGATTTTTAATTTGGTACCTAATTTTTTCTTAAATTCAAAATAATCTAAAAAAAATTGTGTTTCGACCTAATTTCTTTCATGAATTTTCTTTTGAATCTATTTGGTTTCCGAACTTTCATATATTGACTCAAACTGGTCCTTACTCTTAGGGCTTGTATCAAAAGTCCAGTGATCAATTTGAGTATAAAAAAGAGTTAATAGACCAAATTTGATCGAAACACGAAAATTCGTGGACCAAATAAAATTAAAACCTGAAAATTCATGAACTATTATTAATTCATACACCAAATTTGACCGAGACACACAAGTTTTAGTACTATTTTAGGTCTTTTACATACATCAAATTATGTCAAGAGTAGTAAGGTCGTTGTTATAATGCACAACATTATTGAAAGGGACAAACAATCTTAGATAGATTTGAGCTGTTGTTTAAGAATGGTTGACTTTAATGATTGAAACACATCTGCGTTGTCTCATACTGTATGAGTCATACATGTGTTATGTGTACATTGAAACTGTACGTACGTGCCAACATAAAATTATTAATTAACTATGACATTTGACAGGTGAGATCTCTGGTGGGTGACCGGATGGCACTTGTGGTACAAACCGGTTCAGCAGTAATCGTAGCTTGCACAATGGGTTTGGTAATTGCATGGAGGCTAGCCATTGTAATGATTGCAGTCCAGCCCATAATCATCATCTGTTTCTACATGCGCCGCATGCTTCTAAAAAGCATGAGCAGCAAGGCCATCAAGGCTCAAGAAGAGAGCAGTAAGCTCGCAGCCGAAGCCGTCTCAAATCTCCGAACCGTCACCGCCTTCTCCTCCCAGGACCGAATCTTAAAAATGCTCGAAAGAGCCCAAGAAGGCCCACAAAAAGAGAGCATCAGACAGTCCTGGTACGCAGGTATTGGGCTCGGGACCTCCCAGAGCCTCATGTCCTGCACTTGGGCTCTAGACTTTTGGTACGGTGGCAAGCTCATAGCCCAAGGCTATATCTCATCAAAAGCACTCTTCGAGACCTTCATGATTTTGGTCAGCACCGGCCGTGTCATCGCCGACGCCGGCAGCATGACCACCGACCTAGCCAAAGGATCCGACGCCGTCGGATCCGTATTCGCTGTCTTGGACCGGTACACCAAAATCGAGCCCGATGACCCGGAAGGCCTACAACCCGAAAAGATAACAGGCCATATCGACATTCACGATGTGGACTTTGCATACCCGGCCCGGCCCAATATCATGATATTTAAAGGTTTCTCAATCAGCATTCAAGCGGGGAAATCAACGGCGCTTGTGGGCCAAAGTGGGTCCGGTAAGTCTACCATCATTGGATTGATTGAGAGATTCTACGATCCGCTCAAAGGGACGGTCAAGATCGACGGTAAGGATATAAGGTCGTACCAACTCCGGTCGTTGAGGAAACACATCGCACTCGTCAGCCAAGAGCCAACACTGTTCGCTGGGACCATAAGGGACAACATTGCATACGGAGCGTCCGATGAAATCGGCGAGACGGAGATCATTGAAGCTGCGAAAGCAGCAAACGCTCACGATTTCATTTCTTCTTTAAAAGAAGGATACGACACGTCGTGCGGGGACAGAGGAGTGCAACTATCCGGAGGCCAGAAACAACGCATTGCAATAGCTCGGGCTATTCTGAAAAATCCGTCAGTGTTGTTACTAGACGAAGCGACAAGCGCTCTCGACAGTCAATCGGAGAAAGTGGTTCAAGACGCGCTGGACCGAGTGATGGTAGGGAGGACCAGCGTGGTGGTGGCGCATAGATTGAGCACCATACAAAACTGTGATCTGATTGCGGTTTTGGAGAAAGGCAAGGTGGTGGAAAAAGGAAGTCACTCGTCCTTGTTGGCCAAAGGGCCTGCAGGAGCTTACTACTCATTGGTTAACCTTCAAAGGAGACCTAACTCCTCCAACACTATCAACTGATGATCAAGCTTTTTTTTTTTTTTCCTTGTATAATTTTGTTGTAATGCTTTGTGTTTATGCATTGATTGACTTTTATATGTATATAAATGAGAATCAATGTGTATGATTCAGTAACAGTCCTGGGCCTTTTCAGGCCCGTTCAGCTTATATTGGGCTTTAAGACGCTGATTCATGCTAAAAGGCAAAAGCATGCCTTTTTGTTCTTATATAAGTATGATTCTCAAGCTCTTTGATCATCTTATTTTATCATATGAATGTGGACAGGACTATTTTTTTTCCGAAAGGAACATGTTACTTTTATTGATTTAAATCAGAAAACAATAATGGCATTACATCAATAGGACAATCGGACATAGCCCATGACCTACAATCAGACATATATAGAACAAGATGCCCTAGTTAGGACGTGAGCTACCCCTATTCACAGATTGTTTAATTAATGCTCTCGAAACCTTTCACAAAATGTGTACAGTCACTCACAATTGAACCGTATGTACCATTCGTCTCGGACTCTATCCGAGATCCGAAATAACTAGATGTGCATCACCCTCTGCAATAACCCGCTGCCAACCTTTTTCTTTACCCATATGACAAAGCTTCTTGAAATGTCATTGCTTCCACCATTCTCGACCTCCTTTCGGAATCTAACCCCATCTTCTCCCCGATCGTCGCGTAGGACCCAGCCACCGCTGAAGCCCTCATTTGAATCAAATGTTGCCCCGTCAAAATTGAGCTTCATCCATCCCCCCGATGTCTTGCTAATGTGGACAGGACTATCAATTACTGATTAATTTAAATTTAAATTACTAAACTTTCGTCAACTCTCTTCTTTTGTTTAGAACCTAAGCAAACCGAAAGTAGGTGTGCACTGGCACAACATGTTCTAAACTTGCTGCAAATGTACTCTTCACATTATAAGAGAAGCTTCATGGTACTTTCTTTTTCACACGTAAAATGTCAGTACTTCACTTTCTGGTCGACATGTATAAGAAAATGCAATCAAACCCAGAAAACGCCTCTGGTACTGAAATTAGATTCTCTGTGACTTGAGATGTATAGAAGAGGTAAAAAACATGAGGTGTCACATTATGTTTTGTTGGTATGTTCTATATTGGGATATATAGTGGAGAAGTGGTGGACAAAAGCAGCCAATCAGACATGACCACGTGTCAATAGATATTTCAAGGTCAACTAAAGCCCAAATGCTGTCAATTGTCATGACAGTGGCTACGCTACGTTCACTAGGGCTTTTTTATAGGTTACACAATCCACCATGAGAATCCAAGTGGTGAGAGATGCTTCATAAATTTCTTGTTGAAACTCATTCACGCGTGAAGGCGGATTTCAATTAAAGGGTTGGCATAGCTAATCGTTATAACAAATTGTTCTCTTTTTAGCCACTTGGTTTAAAGTTTTCAAGTCAGCAAGCAATTATTGTTCTTGCAACGTGTCATATTGGTGTAAAAATATGTTTTTAAAATCGTTTCGTAACGAAATAGTATGAAAGTACGCACAAATTTATTTGAAAATAATGTCATTGTGCCAAAATAAGTGTTGTATTTTATTAGAGCGATGCAGAAAGAATGAAGGACGGTGGTTATAGAAGGTGACTCGAAGCAGATTATATCGGATCTCAAGTTAGGACCCGATATACGTAGCGACTATGGTCTTGTTGTTAAAGACTGTATTGATTAATTGAGTAGAGAATTGGATTTCGTTTTTTTTTTCTCTTTTGTTAAATGGTCAGGAAATACGGTTGCTCATGCTATGGCACGTGTGTCGTCTTCCTATTCTGGTTGTAGAGTATGGGATGCTAGTTGTTACCCATATGAGATTCTAAACTTATGTATATGAATGACTTAAATTAACAAAAGCTCAATTTATGTATTGAAAAAAAATGTCATATTTTACATCTTGATCAAAAAAATAAAGATAAAATTAGGTAGTATTATACACTGATCTTCTATCCTCGTGGTTCAACCAACAATAGTTCAACCTAATACACTATATAGTAAAAACATTTATAAACCTGAGGTCGACCCATTTCTTGGGCTGACCTTGTTGTGTCATTTTCTTGTGAGAGCTGTAAGAGTTTGGTTGGTCTTGTGTCCAAACCTCTTGTTAGAACCTCTTGCGTACGAATAACATTTAGAGTAAAAGAGATGGTCAACTATTTAGTGTAACTGAAGTATATAAACAATGGAATTGCAGAATGTATATGAACTTCTCAAACAAGTCCTTAGTGTAACTGAAGAAGAAAGTTTGTCCTCTACTTAAGTCAGTAGTTAGAAAATTTTGCAACGGTAAGTAGTGAATTATATATGTTCACATTTTATGGAAAAAACAAAAGCAAAAAAAAATCGAAAAAAAAAAACAAAAGCAAAAAAGGATTGTAAACCCTTTGGGTGCAGGCCACCCATTTGAGATAACCTAATCAAATGCTAAAAAGAATTAAATTAACCAATACATGAATCCTCTTCTTTTGGTGCTGCCAAATCAATCAAATATCATTAAAAAAATCTTCAAATTAAACCCACAAAAATCACGGTGCTACAAATGGAAAGGACAAATTAGGACATGTATAAACACTGTGACCTTCCAATAAAAGCAGCTCCGCCATTGGAAGACAAGGTCAGCACATTCATACTTAAAAGCAACAAACCATCACGACTCTGAACTCTGAATACAAATATTTTAATAGAAAAGAATTTACTAATCCACTATTTAATTCTTTTTCCAATTTTGTAGTCGTTATAAAAAAACAAACAAAGCTCACATGATCTGTATATAGATAATAAGTCTCCATTCCCAGTCCTCGGCGACTTTCGCCGGAGAAATCAAATGGCCGATGATCATCAGAACAAAGCCGCGGCGGAGAAGAAGAGGAAGAGTTGGTCCATTGGGTCGATCTTCAAATATGCGGACGGTGCGGATATGTGGTTGATGACACTTGGCTTCATCGGAGCGGTCGCCGACGGGTTCTCTGCGCCGGTGGTGTTGATCGTCAGTAGCCGCTTGATGAACACTGTTGGCAGCGCACCCAATATGGACTCTGAGACGCTCCGCCGAAACGTCAACGAGGTGGGTTGTGTTCCACTTCTGTCTCTGTTTCTTCTTTTTTTTTTTGCTTGTGTTGAGTACGCACGGATTCGCTGCTTACCCAACGAATTCGATTCGCGAATCGGAGTCGGATTCGTTAGAAATACGTGTGGAAATCGCAAATAGTTTGTTTTCGCATTAGGAATAAAATAGAATAGAACATGATATTCAGGGCGGACCCGCAATAGACGCGAATCCTAGATGCGATTCGCGATTACAGCATCAGTTTTGGCAACGTAAGTCACAGATATTAGATGGAAAAAATTGAAAATTTTCTCTTCGTATTTGGTAATATTTTTGTGGTTCATTCTATGACTATTAAACTCTTCTATAATCAATACTGCAAATGTATGTTTTTCTTTTGCAAATTGCGAATCACGTGTCCGAATCGTGTCACGTGTTTAAATTGGTGACTTATTATAATCGCGTGTCACAGAATGCAGTTGCTCTATTGTACTTGGCTTGTGGGACATGGCTTGCTTGTTTCCTAGGTGAGTCGTCTCGATTCAACTTAACAAGGTCCATTGATTTTGCTAAACCAATCCAACAAGTGTAAAAGGGGAGTTTTTAATTTTTCACTTTTCTTGTGGTGGTTTCATATGGTAGAGGCTTATTGCTGGACAAGAACAGGGGAGAGACAAGCCACTAGAATGAGAGCCAAATACCTACGAGCAGTATTGAGGCAAGATGTGGGTTATTTTGATCTGCATATCACAAGCACTTCTGAGGTCGTCACGAGCGTCTCCAACGACAGCCTCCTAATTCAAGATGTTCTTGGCGAGAAGGTCAGTAATTAAATATCCAATTTTTTAGTGTATTCATTTTGGTGTATCTAATTGATCCCAACATTTAAAAATTGGTTCAGGTCCCTAACTTCTTGATGAACTTTGCTACGTTCATTGGTAGCTACATAGTAGCATTTTTATTGCTATGGAGACTGGCTCTTGTGGGTCTTCCTTTTATGGTGTTTCTGATTATTCCGGGACTTATATACGGCAGGACTCTGATTAGGCTTGCCAGAAAGACAAGACACGAGTATAATAAAGCTGGTTCCATTGCCGAGCAAGCAATTTCTTCTATAAGAACTGTTTATGCGTTTGTTGGAGAGCACAAAACAATGGTTGATTTCTCTGCGGCTCTTCAAGGTTCTGTAAATATGGGGTTGAGGTTGGGCTTGGCAAAAGGCTTGGCCATTGGTAGCAATGGCATTGTGTTTGCTATTTGGTCATTCTTGGCTTATTACGGTAGCAGAATGGTCATGTACCATGGCGCTCAGGGAGGAACTGTTTACGTCGTCGGTGGCGGCATAACTTTTGGTGGACTGTAAGTAATGATCTGAGCCTCACTAGTTATTCGTACTTTTTTGTGTAAGTCAATATATTACCGTATTCTGACTAGTGTTAAGTATATGAGCATATTAAACTGTCTAATTTTAAGCTTAACTGATATAAAAGTTATATCAGTTAACTACTTAACTGATGTCCATTTTACTATTCTTAATATTGAGACTACCTTTTTCCTTATTTAACAGAGCATTAGGTTCTTGCTTATCAGACCTCAAGTACTTTGCGGAAGCATGTTCTGCGGTGGAGCGCATAGCAGAAATGATTAACAGAGTGCCCGAGATTGACTCAGAAAACAAAGGAGGTAAAATTTTGGATAATATGTATGGTGAAGTCGAATTCAGGAGAGTGAGATTTGCGTATCCGTCAAGACCTGAAACAATCATATTCCAAGATTTTAGTCTCAAAGTTCCGGCCGGAAAGACAGTGGCATTGGTGGGTGGGAGTGGCTCTGGAAAATCCACAGTGATATCGCTGTTACAGAGATTTTATGACCCACTTAGTGGAGATGTGCTTGTTGATGGGTATCCCATTAAGAAACTACAACTTAAGTGGCTAAGGTCGCAAATGGGTTTGGTGAGTCAGGAGCCTATATTGTTCGCAACGACCATCAAAGAGAACATACTTTTTGGCAAAGAAGATGCTGAAACAGAGCAAGTCATTTATGCTGCCAAGTCCTCCAATGCTCATAACTTCATATCTCTACTTCCTCAAGGCTACGATACTCAGGTCTTTTTATCATCATTTTATTTGTTATCACTAAAAAAGCTCGCGGTATGTCACATAAATTTCTGTCATAAATATGTGTTCGTGATATAAAATATGATATTTGTCATAATTTGTGACTGAACTGTGACGAAAAATTTTGTCTCACAAATTTTTGTCACTGTTTGTAACTTTTTTTTTGTAGTGATATGTTAATGGAATTACACTGATACATAATTGTGCAATTGAGCAGGTTGGTGAAGGAGGCATCCAAATGTCAGGAGGGCAAAAACAGAGGATTGCAATTGCAAGAGCAATAATCAAAATGCCTCGAATATTGCTATTGGATGAAGCAACCAGCGCTCTGGATTCGGAATCAGAACGAGTGGTTCAAGAAGCTCTCGAAAAGGCTTCCGTTGGTCGAACCACCATAGTCATCGCTCACCGCCTCTCCACCATCCGAAACGCCGACCTCATCGCCGTCGTTCAAGATGGCCAGCTCGTGGAGATGGGTTCACACGATGACCTAATGCAAAACGAAGACGGAAATTACTCATCTCTTATTCGACTTCAACGAACTCATAATCCCAAAACAGAGGAAATGCACAATTTCATTACACAACCACAACAAACGACATCGTCTTCAGTGTCACACGTTTTTGATATTGACAACATTAGTCATTGCAATACTAGTGGGAAGCTAGAAGCACCAAGTTCTCAAGCTCCTCTTGCACCCTCGTTTAGGAGATTGCTAGCGATGAACCTGCCGGAGTGGAAACAAGCTAGCATTGGGTGTTTGAGTGCGGTTATGTTCGGTGCAGTTCAACCGGTGTACGCATTTTCGATGGGGTCCATGGTATCTGTGTTATTCTTGAGGGACCATGATGAAATTAAGGAGAAGACGAGGGTGTACGCATTGTGCTTCCTTGGGCTAGCTGTGTTTTCTTTTCTGATAAACATCAGCCAACATTGCAGTTTTGCTTACATGGGAGAGCACTTGACCAAGAGAATTCGAGAGATGATGCTTTCGAAAATGTTGACTTTTGAGGTTGGTTGGTTTGACCAGGAACAGAACTCTAGTGGTGCCATTTGCTCTCGACTTGCCAATGATGCTAATGTGGTACGTTATTATCTTTGTTTTATGCCTATCACCTAATTAATTTAGTTTTGAATTATGATAATTATACCATATATATTTGCTTGATCAAGGAACCTATAATATTTTACTAAGGTTGTTAGTGGTTACCTAGAGCATCTTATTATTTGTTTAGTGTATTGACTTTAATCCATGGAGATTGTAGGATATATTTGATGTTGATTGACTTTGACATTGGAACTTGACATTGTTGTTATTCTAAAGAACATGATATTCTATTTTTATGATAATCAATCAAGTTATTTGGTCTACTATATGACTTTGTATTTGAATTGTTGACTTGTTACATGCCACACATGGACATGCTATAATATTCTCTTGTATTGAGATTTAAGTATTTGTTAATGACTTTGGCAGGTGAAATCTTTAGTGGGAGATCGAATGGCTCTAATAGTACAAACGTCGTCAGCTGTAATTGTGGCCTTCACGATGGGTCTTGTCATTGCTTGGAAGCTAGCCCTTGTTATGATTGCAGTCCAACCTACTATCATTCTCTGCAACTACACTCGCAATGTCCTGCTCAAAAGCATGTCTAAGAAGGCCGCTAAAGCGCAATCCGAAAGCAGCAAGCTCGCTTCTGAAGCTGTTTCCAACCTTCGAACCATCACTTCTTTTTCTTCCCAAGATCGGATCCTCCAACTTCTAGAAAAAGCCAATGAAGGCCCGCGTCGAGAGAGCGTTCGTCAATCTTGGATTGCTGGCATTGTTCTTGCTATGTCTAAAAGCATCATTACTTGCAATTGGGCTTTGGATTATTGGTATGGTGGTTTGCTAGTTTCCAAAGGCGAAATTTCACCGAAGGAACTTTATGAGACCTTCATGATCTTGTTGGGTACGGGTCGGGTCGTTGCAGAAGCTGGGAGTATGACTACAGACATAGCAAGGGGAGCTCATACCGTGGGTTCAGTATTTTCAATATTGGACCGACCAACACAGATAGAGCCCAATGACCCAAAAGGTCACGAGCCCGAGAAATTAACGGGTCGAGTTGAATTTTGCAATGTGGGCTTTGCTTACCCAGCTAGGTCTGATGTGTTTGTTCTACAAGATTTCTCAATCAACATAGAAGAGGGGAAATCAACGGCATTGGTAGGAGAAAGTGGATCCGGTAAATCAACCGTTGTGAGTTTGATCGAGAGATTTTATGATCCGATGAGAGGCACAGTGAAAATCGACGGTCGGGATGTAAAATCTTATAACCTTAGATCATTAAGGAGACACATTGCACTCGTAAGTCAAGAACCAATATTATTTTGTGGAACTATCCGCGAGAACATTGTATACGGAACGCGTGGTGAAGTTAGTGAAGCGGAGATAAGAGAAACTGCAAAAATAGCAAATGCTCATGATTTCATATCATCTTTAAAGGATGGATACGACACGTTGTGCGGGAATAAGGGAATGCAACTATCTGGAGGGCAAAAACAACGTATTGCAATAGCCCGAGCTATACTAAAGAACCCGTCAATTTTGCTATTAGACGAAGCGACCAGTGCACTCGATAGTTTGTCAGAGAAAGTAGTACAAGAATCATTGGAGCGAGTGATGATTGGGAGGACAAATATAATTGTGGCACATAGATTAAGTACCATTCAAAATTGCGATCAAATTGTTGTGCTAAACAAAGGCAGAGTAACAGAAACAGGAACTCACTCTTCTCTCTTAGCTAAAGGACCCACCGGAGCTTACTTCTCTTTGGTCAACCTTCAAAGAAGGTCGCTTGGAGATGGAGTCATATAAAGACTTTAAAGCTAACAATTTTAGTTTCAAACAGTCAATTTTTACTTGTAAATGCATAGAAACAACAACAACTTATTATAATGAAAATTTAACATTTGACTTCATAAATCTGTACTTGTTTTACAACACTGCCAACAACTTAGGATTTAGGAAGGAGACGGGACTCATGAGTACTAGGTTTGTTACATTTGGGAAGTGGGCTCATGTTGGGCTTGTTAAGGAACAGAATTACTATATGGGCCGGCCCAACTCCAAAATGAGGCCTGCTTGCTTTCACGTGATATTTAAGAATTCAACATCAATAGACAATAGATTAGAGAGTACCACGTCATGGTCACAACTCCCAAACCCGTGTGATTGTAATTTGATCACTTTCGTTGGATTTGCTTTCCTGCCATTAAACTCAATTAACACTCATTCGTGTATTTGTAACCTTTTTTTTTTCGTTCCCATTTAAGTACTCTATTTAATATCAATAAGGGTATTATTTTACTTATTTCCTTACCAAAAAAATATAAAAAATGCTAAATGTACCAAGTGATGACGTAGCGTTCTAATACGCATTATAAACGCGTTATAAATAAATTCAAATTTACATATAAACACTTTTTATTATTGTTGATGTTTCGGCTTATCAATCTTTGTGTTAATTCTATTTTTATTCATACTCAAATTTTTATTTTGCTTAACAAATTTTATTATTGTAGATGTATAGGAAATTTTTTATTGAGGTTGATGAAGAAACAAGGAAGGAAAAACGAGATCCAAAAAAATAAGAAGAAATTTC
>JAYMTF010002662.1:0-17445 GCA_036897485.1 Pelargonium nanum | reverse complement strand
GTGGTCTCTTACACCACCACCACCACCAAGGATGTGTTGAGTGGGGATCGATCCTGAGACCTCATCCCACTCACACAGCTAGAATAAAGGCGGGGACTAAATTGACTCAAAGTTATAAAGTTCAATGACCTAACTGGATTATTCGAAGTACAATAACTAAAACAATGACTTGTTACAAGTTCGGTGTCCTATTTGATCTTTATTCCAAAAAGGTTTGATTCATATTTTGTTATTCTCTTTATTTAATTATTTTTTGTAAATAAAGGAAAGAAAAAAAGACTACACCAAGCATATCCTACTTCTGGAGACACCTCTCCCATCATCCCTCAGCAACTCCGCGACTGCCGGCAGAACCTCCATGTGGTCATGCTAGTCTTCTATCTGCATACATCTCGTATTAATTAGCAAGCTTGTCCGCAACCATATTACCCTCTCTATAGCAATGATCGATCAGCTAATCATTTTCCAGTAAATTCTGAATATCATCCACCACTGCCTGCGTATGCCAATCCCTATATCAGAGCTGTTAACCCGCCAGAACACAACCATAGAATCGACAGAAACAACAACTCGACGAAAATCCTCCAACCAAGCCAAATTTAAACTTGTCTGAAGAGCCATTAACTCAGCAGCAAACGTCGAGCAGTGTCCAACTTTCTCAGAGAAGCCTAAAATCTAGCGACCTTGGTAATCCCGAATAACACCACCGACTGATGCCAACCCCGGGTTACCTTTACTAGCACCATCACAGTTGATCGTCACTCATCCAAAAGGAGGGGACGTCCACTGGACCGGCCCATCTTTGGCTCGACCGAACCACATTCCACAGGAAAGAGAGTCGACGATACCGTTGCCGCTTCTCTAAAAATTGCTGCCACTGAGTCCGCTAGATCGATGTAGTCAGGCTGAAGAAGAAGGTCACACCTCCACCTCCACAACAACCAAATCACAGCCCAAAAATGAGACCCCAACGGAATTGGCCAACTTTGTTAGTCGCATGCGCCAAATTCCAGTCTACCAACTATTTCACATACTCGAAAAAAACTCCGACTTCATGGCCGCCTGAACCAACACTCGCCAAACCGAGTTAGTCCAGATGCAATCCCGAAGATGTGCAGCTCACAACGATAACGCAACATGCTAGTATGCATTCTCCCCTTCCTGCCAGCCAAAGCAGGTGGCTCCATTTACTCGGCCCCCCAAACTTCCAAATATTTCCCCAAGCCGAGTCGTATAAATTCGGGTTGCTATTCATATGAGCATAAGCCGACTTCACAATGTATTTCCCTGATTTATGTAGTCTCCAAACATCGAGTCCGGCATACTCTTTTGGGTGGAGATTGGAACCCCACTCTTAAATGTAATGCTATATCTTATTCATAAAAATAAATTTTCTTCCATTAAATATAAATGTAATGCAAAGATCTGCTCGTGAACAAAGATTCAAAGAGACGAAACACTGAAATTTTTCCGCCGGAACAACAAGACTAAATTGAATGACAGTTAGATGTTACGAAATTATTGTGTTTGTCCATTACCAGTTGCTTATTCATAATTTTATAAATTCATAACTCACAGAAACAAAAACAAAGCAATCGGAAAATATATAAATTTTTTTATAAAAAAAAAGGGGCGTGACTTCGTTACGCATTGATCCAAAGCTCAAACATAAGGAAGAAGAAGCTTGAAGTAAACAATAATGTATAAGGAAACAGAGAACACAGCAAACACATGTTGCCAGAACAGCAGAGCTGACGCCTCCTTCACGGCGTGCCCTCTCAAGCTCGCGATCGCAGCGATCAAGATCGCGCTCGGCGTCGTGTACTGCAGCAACAGCACGAACCGGAACAGCTTGTCTCCGGCAATCAGGAAGTTCAACTTATCGGCCAAGAACAACACCCCGATCCCGATCAGAGGCAGCACAAACAACCTGGCCACAATGATCCCGATCGTCGTTCTAATCCCGAGCCGCGACTGTTTCGCCGTCGGGCCCTCGGCGAGCATCCCTCCGAGAACCAACATTGCGCACGGAACCATCGCCTCCGCCATGATATCTAAGCTGTCCGTGATGAATGCGAGCGGAGCGTCTGTGCCGTAGACTATCCATTTGATTTGAGGGGTGGCTCCGATCAAAATCGCCACCAGAGAAGCGAACAGGGGAGGTTGTAGAATGTTCCGGATCGGCGTCTTCTCGGCCACGATTCGGAACTGCCGGACCACTTTGGGCTCCGGCAAGGCCAGGCACCGGAGAGACTTGTCTTCTTGTTCCTCCGGCGCCTGAGAAACGGTGTTGAAGAGCCTCGCGATGAACGGAGTCTTGCAGTGCTCTGTTTCTTTCTCTTCCATCCCCGGCCACTCTGCTTCCACTAGGAGTGGCTTGCTGAGGTCATTCTCGGCGGCCACTTCGATCTCGACCTCGATCTCAATCTCGTCGGGAGCTTGTTCTTTCTCGTCGATCAATGGCGGCTCCATCATGTGGTAGACGAGGGTGTAGACGAGGACGAAGGACGCCCACTGGGAGTACGAAATGTAGGCGACGCCGACGCCGTAGCAGGACTCGCCGAAGGGGCTTTTCTTGCTGTGGCAGACGGAGGAGACGATGGCGAGGGGGAGGTTGCCGGTGTTGCCGAAGGCGGTGGTGATGACGGTGAAGCGGAAAAACTCCGGCGGCGGGCGGCAGATTAGAGCCACGATGTAGCCCAAGAGGCAGCCGACGGCGGTGCTGAGGAGGATGTTGACCGGAATGAACCACCACCGGAGCATGTTGGCGAGAGTGACGGAGGGTCCCAGGTGGGTGAAGATTAGGCAAGGCAAGAAGAGAGCGAACACCAGCTTGCTCAGCAGCCGGAAAGTGGCCCGAGGGACTATCTGGATTCTCCGGTGGGCCAGGAGAAGCCCGATAAGGCACATGCTCAAAAGCTTCAGCAATGGAAGCACCGCCGCGAGCAGGTCTTCTTCGCCGGATTTCATGGCTCCAAACAAGAATTCCATTTTCTAATTCTGTGATTGGAATTCGAATTCACTGTGCCATTTAACAAACTGTGCTGTGACTAGAGTGACAAATTAGATACATTTATATATGACTGTTCGAAATATCAGCTCAGATTCTTATTCAAGACACAAAATGAGCGCTTAGCAATTACAAAATTCATTGGGACCGATATTAGTGTAATGAGATTGGTTTATATTTTAAAGAAAAGTTGGTATTATATTTGGAATAAATAGAGAACACTGAAATCTAACTACCGCTCCTTTTGTCTTTTGCTACTAATTTATGTTTAATGGGTTACACATATATTATGGTTCCAATAATTAGTTGATGACGGTGACATAGCACAGGAAACCTGAATTGTTTTTGTGACGATAGATCTAATAATTGAAGTAGGTATTTATTATTCGATTTATTTTATCATTATTTTAAGCACATCGTATTATTATGTTTGTAGACGGAATATTAGCTATGTTCACCAATTTTTTAATACACTCAATTATACATGTTATGATAATAAACATGTGTTAAGATAATAAAATATTATAAAAAACACACAAAATGGTTGGGACCGGTACGTCATCTTAAAATTGACCATTAGCTAGGCTACCTAAGTGTCACACACACCATGAATTAGAACATGAAAGAAAAAGATAGATTGAAGATATAGCATCAGAAACTTGGAAGAGAACAAAAAAGCAACAGCTATTTTCTTCGAAAAAATGTGGAATTAGGCTAGTGTCCACGTATGAAACTACCATGTATGCTAAGTCCAGTTAATATGAGATTGGAGCTAAAAATGACAGGTGATTGAAGATACGATCGAGGAACAAGATCTGACACGAAAACTTGAAAAAGAAAAGAACAAAAATGGTTAGAAATATTAGGTTTTGGATTAAGATCCGAATGAAGTAGTATCATCTTTCACTATGTGGTGGCACAATTAAATAGAACAAGACACTTGATAAATATTTCTATAGATGACAATTGGTCAAATTTTCTTCATTTCTTTCACGTACTTTTTCCATGCACATACAATTCGCTCAAAATGTTTGACGTGGGCCTATGGCTCTTTCTTGGATACGAAATGACATCATATTTGATTTCAGGACTCGATTGATCATACAACGGACGATTAGAGGCATGTTTGATTTTAGGACGGAATTGAGAATTCAAGAAGATTCTAATTCAAAAATTGGTGTTGCAAAATATGTGGTAAGTACGCAAATATTGCAATGAAAGAATGTTGCTTCTAATTCTGCTGTAAACGTTTCAATAGTATATATGTAAGCAGAGTGGCAGAAAAGAATTTGTCTCTTCAATTGCCATGCACTTCAAACTCTAGCTGCAATGCACACTTGCAGCTTCTGAACAAAGTCCCGACCGAAACAAGAATCAGAATTGGTTCCATGAATTTTGTTTTCCGATGTCAGTCTTGTTTGGCAAAAGGTCTCATTTTGCACATCTTCTATGATCGTGAATCAATCAAGATCGCGAACTATTGTCTTGGGCGTCCACTTGAGATGCAATTGAAGTGCGCCTGATTTAGCACCCTCTATGGGAAATGTGTCCTGAACCTCCCCTTCTGATAGAACCCTCGTTAGGGTCATTATGCATTTCCCGATCTTATCCTGCAATCAACGTCGATTAGTTGTATAATTAGTATATGTAGTGTTACACTTGTTCAACAGAACAACCTGTGCACATATATGCACTTGTTTTAGTGTCACTAAGACTTAATCGTCACTGAAATTCACAATGCTGCATGAATCATCTGATTCGAGAATATTACAAAAACAATACAAGCAAGTTACCTTCCCGAACGTGTCATGATCCCAAACTTCCAAAATCAACATCTCGTGTAACGCGTCCTCTACCACAAAGTCGAATGTTTGATTCCATACTGGATTCAGGTTGTTATGCACAACCTGGTGACAAAGCAGAAAACAATGAAATTACGTATAGAAACAAGAGTTGGAGCTTTCAATATTTGTTGTTCGCTTGTACGTGCTATTATAACAGAGAAGCTCAATGTAAAAACAAGAGTGATTATTGTAATTCGAAATCTGTGTCTCACCCTAGTCTTCATTTTTGCTTCCGATTTCTTCATCAGGAGGACGACATAAGGATCAGCCTTCCCCATAAAATCTACTGCTGGCAATTTTTCAGCTGATATCACCGTCACATTTAGTACTCCTCTCACAATGACTTCTTTTTTCTTTTGAGTAAGCGTTTTTTCAAGTACACCAGGGCTATCAGTTTCGTCTCTAATCTTAAGGGACTTCTCGAAAGAAGTTAGCGAGTAATCTTTGTTATAGGGGTTTTTAAGGGTGCCCTCTGTGCCAAAAGGACAATACATTAGCTCCAAGTGCACCTGAAGTCAATGAGAATGTATCAGATAAAAACAGAATCATGTTGTCCGTTCCAAAAAGGGGTTATTGTAGCCGTCTCACCTGACCCCGGTCCTTTTTATCTCGTTGGATCTCCAAATCCTTGACAAGTTTCAGCCAGACGTCCTTAACTTTACCGGGCTCAAGTTCCTTGAGCGGATATTGAGCACAACCAAGGAGTTCAGAAGCTTGAACTCCTTCATCATCAAATATTCTTATTGTCAAGTGTTGAGTAGATGCATCTTCAACTGCAAACTCAAAGTGCTCATTCCAGATTGGATTCAATTGGTTATTCTGAAGATTCAGTGATGATCTACTTTCAGCACAGTCATGACTGGAGATATTATATATGTAAAAATGAAGGAGGCGGGTTTGCTCACAATTGTTTTGCTGTTTTTCATTCGTTCACGTGTTGGACGGACAAACAATACAGCAAACGGATCAGATTTTCCAATGAGGTCCTTATTTGACAAGCCCTTCGCCTGCACCAGCTTCACATCTAATGACCCACAGGGCTTTAGCTCCAAGTCACTGGAACAAGACAATACCACACAGATAAAGGAAATTGGCATCATGATCATAATTTTTTCTTGAAACAGTATTATCAGCAAAACTAAGGTACCTGTAATCTCCCGGTATTATGGGTATGATATTCCTAACTGGCCAGGTAATAGAATCATTAATAGCATCTCGTATTGTTTCCTGTATAAGTAAAAAACAATGATCAAAGTTTCGTTTTTAACATTATTTAAAGACTACGCAACAAACATCAGTTAGCTGCAGAATATTGAAACTTAACAACAGGAATCGCAAATCATTGAAACAAAATCAGAACAAAAACAAAGCTCAACCAAACCTCGATTGCATCAGCTACTCCTGGGATTGAAGATATATCTCCACCGACAATTTTGAGACTAAAATCCAGATTTCTCTGTTAGCAGCAGCATAACACAAGAGTCACATAATAATTGTATATAGGTAATATATGTATGTACATTTATGTAACTACATAACCGAACAAAGGTTGAGATAAGGGACTTTAAGGAACAACTTATATGCATAACTTACCTTTTCTCTCAAAGAAAATACAATAGCTCCAAAACATGGAAATTCGGGAACTAGTGGTCTCAAAATGACCCTGAAAATGCCTGTAAAGCCAATATCCTTAACCTGCGCGAACTCAATGAAAGGAAATGATCAGTATCGGTATCAAAACATGCAAGTTCATGCAACTGAATGACATTGCAAAGTTTTGAAGAATTAATAAGATGAAAATTTACTTGCACAGGAAGTCCCACACCAACTCGGGTTCTTATATCAAGTACAATATTTGGGTTTCCATCCCATTGCATTTCCAACTCCATGGTGATTCCTCCATTTCCGGTTTCACTCTCAAGTATGGAAATTCCTAAAAACAACATAACAAAAACCCGTCATTTTTACAAATGTTCGTTCATAGAATACTCATAAATCTGTTTGAAATATATTCACTATGCACGGAACAAACCAATTGCTAGCACCAATATTTCCCTAATGCACCGACCACAAACGTTGGCATCAACATTACCATTTACTCCAAATAGGATGCCATATAAAACCACAATGTAAGAGTTGAGAAACCATTTCACTTACTGTGAAGTTCTTCGAGAACTAAAATCTCCGTCCCTACACTCACGAAACTAGTATTTGGGGCTGTTTTTGCAACATTCGGTACACAACGAAAACGAAACCAAAAGATTAACTAATCACACAAACCTGTAAGCTGAGGAGCCACAGAACCAAGAGTCAACTTGGAAAATGTGAGAGATTGCAAGATAGCCGGTCGATATTGTTCGAGAATCGGCTCCACATTACTCCTAATCAAATCTGATGCTGCCTATACTGATCAAACTTGGATCAACATTTGATTAAACTTGTTCAATAAATCACAAAATTACGCAGAATAAAGAAAAAAGACCTCATCAACATAGGGCCAGATCTTGTCAAGTTGCAAATTGAGCCATCTCAACTGCAATTTTTCAAAACAAAACCTCAAAATTTCAAAACCCAATAACACAAACAAAACAGAAATCAACAGAGAAAAAGAGAAATATATGAAACTCAACTTCTGCCTCTGAGAAAACACAACCCATGATGGGTACATTTGAGCCGGAAGAATCTTTTTGGAATCTTCAAATGTCATCCTCGCAAATGCAGCTACTGTTGTTGCCTACAAACAAAATTATTGATTAATCATCACAATTAACGCAATTAAACAACATTCGTATGCATGAATTTCATAGATCATTAATTAATTACTTAATATTACCAAATCTGAACGACGCATGGATCTGATTTGCTCATAATGAGCGAAAGCGACGATCAACCCAACACCAAAGCCAATGCCGAGAAACAGGCCAAGGAAGAAAGACATTTTATTTCTTCTTCTTCTGCGATTAAATTTTCTTATAAATTAGGCAATGTACAAAAATAAAACCGAAGCCGGAGAGTGGAGCTAACAGATAGAGCTTCATGGGAATGCAAATTGTAAAATCAAAGCAATAGTATGGAGGATAATGAGATGGATATATCAATTATTCTGTGTATTAACTTAAGATTTTAAGAAGATAAAGTTGAAGAGTTTGATCGTATACATGGAAGTAATATTATGTTCTTTTTCAGAGTTTATTTATTGGTTGGTTGAATTTGATGATTAAGAATAAATTATAATTAACTGAAGGATATAATTTTTTTTTTTGTATATGTAAGAAATAGAAAATATTATGGATTATAATTTATAAGTATCATATTAATGCATATTTTTGGTAGGTAAACTTCTGAAAAGTTAATATTACTATGTTTGCATAATTGAGGAAACTATAAACTATTGCATTTGAAATATATAAATTGAAAATAATATTTTTTGAAAAAATATGAAAAATTACATGTGATGTTACTCAAAAAATCATAACTCAAGAGTCCAATGGAATTGCGACACGTGACACCCGAGTGTCACATCATCCTCTGCCTTGAATACTAAATAGTGAATACGTCAACTATGACCAGACGACCGAAAGTCTGTGGAAAGACTGAGCCACGGCCCTTTGTTTGGACCACGTTGCTTAACCGAAAATCCTCAACCTCCCAAACCAATTGCTCAATCTCTAACGACTTTTCGGCACTATGCAAAACTCATTTTCTCCGAACACAAAGTCATTTTAATCTATCTTTCTCTAACTCCTTTTCAAACGAATCATCATCACTGTTGGAACCTGAACTACTAAATTAAAATGTTTTATCTTTGAGAAAAAGTCGAGGACAGCTAGAAAGCTCATGATTATCATTGACGAATGACACACATAATCTCGCGTCCTTTGCACTATCATAGAGCCTACGACCAGTTTAGGACAGAGAATCCCCCCTCACACAAGTCGATCACATATGCATAAGAGTCCACGACTTCGATCACCGCATACACCTTGACCCGACGACATATTCGGCCAAACCCTTGCAAAACTATGAACAAAAGAACTATAGATAGCACAATAGATGATAGTAGAACTCTAGAAATCAAAGTAACACACAAAGTATAGTGATGGAATCCTCATAACTCATAGCTCTAGGGGAATAAAAATTTACACCCTCACCTAACAATACAAAAATAGTGCCCGATTACAATTCACCACGCTCGCATTGATAAATTTACCCTCAGTGGCCGCTCTCGTGCACCACTAAGGTGTCCAATTAAAACAATGGACAAGTGTTAAGAATAGAATATTCAGTTGTCGTGCAAGAGTCGCGGTTAATAGTACTATATATTGAATTGTGCAACGGATCTTCCCAAACTCTAAGCTCAAAAAAGCACAAGAGATATGGCCGGATGCACAAGACAGAGCGTTACATACGCTTGCTGATAAAAAAAGAAAAACAAACAAGACAGAGCGTTACCTTATAAGCATTTAAGATAAGTATAGAGGCCTGTATATCCGAGCATAAACTAACTTAGGTTAATAGGAAGTTTGGTCGGGAAAAGTTTTGTTTTGAGAGGTATGTGCTCGGGAATAAAATGAATCGGGTTCACTTGCCTTGGTGTTAGTCGGTTCTTCTAAACATTTGAGATTTGTTAATCAGAATACTAAACTCTCATTAACATATAGTATAATACTTTGTATTTTTTGTTGTGAATATATTTTAAAAAAAAAAAAAAAAAAAGCACAATGCTGGGCCAGCTAAGATGGTGTTGAGTCAATGGGTGCAGCACACCACGTCCTCCTTATTAGGAGGCATATAGCTCATTTCTCCACCAAATTCTCGCCGTCCGCCCGCAGATACATACTCAACTCAGCCACACTATACAGTTCTCAACCATCTATCTTTTCATTTATTTATTTTCTTATATAAAAAATCTACTAAACTCTCTCCTAATTGTGAAAAATATTATGTTCAATAAAAAAGAAATTAAGTAAACAGATGTAACACTTCCAAATAATTACCATCAAAATCAATCTGCAGAAAATAGTGGAGTTGAGGAGTGAGAGAATTGCATTGCATCCATGGCTGGCTTCAGTTGCTACCCATTATTTCTCTACCCTTCCATCATCCTCATTCTCATCTTCTCTTCCACTAATTACAACCATCCCTTCAACTTCTTCTCTTCTCTGTCCTCTCTTTTCCCTCACAATCCCATCATTTTCCACACAGATTCTAATAATGGAACCACTCCCACTAGGGTTTGTAATCACCTATTCCTTTACATATTAAATTTGTGCATGCCATTAATTGCTGATTTATCATTATATTACTTATGTGATGTTTTTTTTGTGTGTATTGAGCAGATTGATAATGTTGGTGATCTTGATCTTGATCATGATCACAAGTGTGATTTTGAAAAAATGGAAGAAGGATTGGCCAGAGCTCGAGCCGCCATTAGAGAAGCAGCTCGTTCACGCACCTATTTGTCCTTAAACACCAAGGAGGAGGAGGGTTTTGTACCCAGAGGATCCATTTACAAAAACCCTTTTGCCTTCTACCAGTTAAGATCTTTTCTTTTTTGCCTATGAGAAATTTCCCGTTAAAATTAACTGATGGAAATGTCATGACGTAGTTGTGGTGGTTAGTTGATCTGGAAAATTAAAGAATGTGAGAGTCATGTGATTTAAGTGAATAGTTAATACTGGTCATCTGCAATTTCCCATTTTCATAATTATGCATATTTTCAATTTTTTGTTGTTGTGTTTGTTTCACAATTTGTATTTGGATTCTGTACAATGGAAACAGAACAATTGTTTTACTTGTGAGAGCTTAGCTCAGTTGTAATAATTAAATTGTGCTGAAAATGGATTGAATTCTACAGGAGCCACAAAGAGATGGAGAAGAGATTTAAAGTGTGGACATACAAGGAAGGAGAGGAACCTCTGTTTCACAAAGGGCCTGTGAATGATATCTATGCCATAGAGGGACAGCTCATGGATGAATTGGAGAGTGGGAACAGCCCGTTTTTGGCTAACCATCCCGATCAAGCCCTCGCCTTCTTTCTCCCCGTCAGTATTGTCAATGTGATACGCTTCGTCTACCGACCTTACGTCGATTTTTCTCGGATTCGCCTGCAGAACATTGTCAAGGACTACATTGCCTTGGTATCGCATAAGTATCCTTATTGGAACAGAACTGGTGGTGCTGACCATTTTCTGGTTTCTTGTCATGATTGGGTAATTAACATTTCTCTCTGGTTATTTTACTTCTACTACTTAAGTTTATCTATCAAAAGGTTTAGGCATGTTCCCAATATATCTAATAGTGGCTCTAATCTTACATATTCTGATGGTTTAGGGCATATTCTCTCCATTTTAGCGGTAGTTTTTCTACTCCCTTCGTCCCAAAATGAGTCTATTTTATCGTTTCTTTTTTGTAGATAAGTTACCTAAGGAGAAAGTGTGCACTTATTTTGGGATGGAAGGAGTATTAAATTCTTGTATAACTTGAATTCCTAAGCTCTGGAACAAGAAACTACGTAATGCCTTTTTAGTTTGATAACGTGTACTTGTGGATAAGCTGGATCGAGCGTATGGAAATTCACTCAGATTAGGATAGTTTCACATAACAGAATACCTGGTTGCAGTACTCTAAAGCACATTGAAATATGTTATGTACAAGTTTTTAGCAATTGTTACACTTGCGAAATGCTAAAGGTATAAGTATTTGAATTTGTCATATGTATACGCCGCTAAATATAGTTACATTAGAGATGTTTCTTGCGCTTTGAATTATACTTTTCTCTGGGTTTAGGTTCAAATAATCAATTATCTGCAGATACATACATTTGCTGAAGACGATAAGCAAGTGATGTTTGTTTTTATACCTTAGATCTAAATAACATTTCCTGTCTGGTAATGACTCAGGCACCGGATGTTTCAGTTGCTGACCCACACCTTTTCAAAGACTTTATAAGAGTTCTTTGCAATGCCAACAAGTCGGAAGGTTTTCAACCAGCAAGAGATGTGTCTTTGCCAGAATTTAATCTCTTGTTTGGATCTTTAGGCAGCCAAAATCCCGGCCAGCCCCCAAACAACCGTTCAATCATCGCCTTCTTTGCTGGAAGTGAACATGGATACATAAGAGAAGTTCTTTTTCATTATTGGAAGGACAAGGACAAAGATATTGTCGTTCAAGATACGCACACAAAAAACCAAAACTACACAACTTACTCTCAACTTATGAGCCAAAGCAAGTTCTGCTTGTGTCCCAGTGGATTCGAAGTTGCAAGTCCTAGAGTGGTGGAGTCTATAAACATTGGCTGTGTTCCGGTAATAATTTCTGACAACTACGCGCTCCCGTTCAGTGACGTTCTTGATTGGAGCCAGTTTTCGGTTCAAATTCCAAGCGATAAGATACCAGAAATCAAGAAAATATTGCTAGGAATTTCTAAGGAGGAGTACTTGAGAAAGCAAAAGAATGTGATCCTTGTACAGCCACATTTTGCTCTGCATCGGCCGTCCAAGCCTTACGATGTAATGCACATGGTGATGCATTCCTTGTGGCTCAGAAGGCTTAACCTCAAGATTTTGAGGTGATACCTTGGTTTTAGCTTGTGTACTCTACTCTGTTTTATTTCCTTTTTTAGGCTTAAGATAGGATGATGAAGTTAATGTAAAGCTGTAGGTTTTGGACTAAATGGTTTATAAACATGGACTTGTTAGATTGTTTATAATAAAATTATGTTTTGGCGTATTTTGGACAGATGTTTTTTCTAATGAATAAGTCATTTCAAGTTTATGTGTTTTTTTTTCATATCAGCAAATGACTAGAAACGGGTTGATCTCGTACTTTGCGACTTCTACGTTAGAAATCACCTCAGACAATAGTAGATACCTAACTGTAAGAGAGGGTAGTTTTCCCATTTTAACAAATGACTAGAAACGGGTTTGTCTCGTAAATGACTAGAAACGGGTTCATCTCGTAAATGACTAGAAACGGTTTCGTCTCGTACTTTGCGACTTCTTTATTAGAAATCACCTTGGACAATAGTAAATACTTAACTGTCAGAGAAGGTAGCTTTCCCATTTTAACAAATGACTAGAAACGGATTTGTCTCGTACTTTGCGACGTCTACGTTAGAAATCACGTAGATATCTAACTGTCTGAGAAGGTTGCTTTTCCATTTTAACTTAAAATTTCACTCTACGTGATTCGGTGAGAATTGAACTCACGATCTCCCACAAAATAGACATACGTAGAGGACATTGAACTCTCTTTTCTCCTTGTTGAAATCTATCACATTGATTCTATATTATCTATTGCTATTGTTTGTAACTCCCCAACAAATAATGAAACAACATAATCTTCTTCCAATTTACTTGAATTCAGATTTTAACATGTTAATCTCAACCATTTACTTACAAGTTTAAATACATCATTTTCTTCCAGGAACACCTAATCAATTGATAGCTGAAGGCCAAACAACACAAAGTAGCATCATTTCTATGGAACAATTTTGTTATTCAAAATCTTATAACACTGTCTTCAGGCTTGCCAAGATCATGCATCACCACATTATGAATTTTAAGCAAGCACAAGCATGACAAGTATGTAATGTGTATGTATGGGCTTTTATCATGTGATCAACCAAAAGTTTTAGGCATTGTCAAGTATGCATCTAAGGTAGTCACTCATGCCCTCTCCGTGTATCGATCCACATATGGCCTTTGCTATGTCAAAACCGTGCACTCTTTCCAAATCTGCGCCAAAAGCTAAGGCGAAATCTTGATGGCCGAACCTTGACTTCACTTCTTGTTTTTGCAAGAACTTCGCATTTTGTTTTCACAGACCTGCGCCTGGAACCCAGGAACCACCCTCTCAAGAAGTGTGTTAATTTTGATTCCCGGTGTCGGGAGATATCTTCATTCGGAATTGCACGATATTGGTGTCCATTTTTCTGTATATCACCATAATCTTCATCTTCCTTGTCATACTCACCTTCCTTATCATATTCACCTTCCTTGTCATTTTCACCTTCCTTGTCATTTTCACCTCCTTTGTCATTTTCATCGCTATCTCCACAGCTAGATGTTTGTGATGATGACCTGTGTTTTTCAAATAACATCATCTATAGCTTCAATAAGTGGGGAGAAAGCACAATGTAAAAACAGTAAAAGAGATTATTCAGAATGTGGACCTCTTTTAATTTCATTACTACCGACCCTGATGTATGAGATCCCCAATCATTTACAGGCATACCTTAATTTGATGGACATGGAAATATAGGCTATGAAGACCAGTCCCTAACAAAGCTATTGACAACCCAATGAAGATTATGATACATTCTATAAATTCAATCTATGGTATCTGTTAAGGGCTCAAATCATTTCACAAAGGAAATAGAAAGTCGAGAATACACTTTCTATTTACAAGTACAAAATGTGTCCATGTTTAAATTCATGTAACCCCATATGACTTTGTAACTAGGAAGTGGATGAATAGTAAGGAAAGTAATCCAAACCTATCAAGACCTACCTAAAAACAGAAATAGTTTTCTATCAGTGTCTTCTAATAGATACCAACACCATATAACAAGTGAAATACGAGTATAGCACCACCTTTACATGGATGTTTGTGATTGTTTATGAGAAAGAACAGTAAGACATCTTAGCATTGTGTAAAACCACTGAAGAAGTACATATTAAGAGGTAATCTTACTAGCCATTAATATGTAGTTACAGAACAAATTCTTGCTTCATCCAAACTATTGCATAAACCGAGTAAGCAAACTTACAGGGTTCACAAATTCTAACTTTTCAATTTTACTAATGTCAGACACAAGTCCATGTTAATTCCCAGATGTTTTACCACACACTATAGATGGGCAGACACTGTTAGTCCCCAGCAAAATCTATGAATCATCAATAGCTAAGAAAAATCCAACAAAATTGTAAGGATGTAGATAAAGCAATACATTCTACTTTGTTTTGAAGCAGAGACCCTTTTCCTTGACCGTCTTTCTATGAGCCTATAGGTAGATGAGTGATGCCGAATAAAGTAAAGCTGCATGTACCAAAATAAGATGAATTAAAATGCAAAGTGAAAAGAAAAAAGAAAGAGAATAATCCTGATACAGGACACATCCAAAATGATAACAAGATACAAACCACTAACAAGAATACTAAAAGAAGCACAAAGGACGCAGCTATAAATAACTAAAATATCAACCATGTGCTTGAAGGATGAAGAAGTAGAAGAATAAAAGAGATGTTACACGAAGATGATCACTAAAAAATTATAGAGCATCTCCAACCTTTTCTGTTACAAATAAATTCTCTGTTTCTAATTACATAGGCTTAGTTAAGCAATTAAGAATTTAAGAGTCCATTTTCAATGCAGCATAGACTACTGTTCAACTATTAAGCGCACGAGCATATGTACAAAATGGAGAAGCCAATCCTTCTCCACATTTTTTATAACTATCCTAGACTTGTTAAGATGCCAGCTGGGTTTGCCACAAGATGAAGAGATTCATAGCTAAACCCCCAACATAAAGGAAAATAAACTAAAATAACTAAAAGGATAATAGGAAGCTGAATTGGCTAATAGATTTGTTCTTACTTTATCTTCAAGCAAATGCTTCTATTTAACATTCTAGCTTGTAGTCCATGACCATTAATTTGCATCTAATTCGAAATAATTTACGAGATAAAAAACTGGAGAACAGATTTTGTTTAGTATCATATTTGGTATGCTGAAACTATACAAGGCATGTTTTCTATTGGAGTAATCTTAAATCAGCATTCCTAATAAAGACTAAATGATTAGAGGTTTGGTGCATAGACATAGTCATTAATGTGCATGAGCTCAATTAACATTAAATTGACTCCTAATACACCATACATTAATGACAGAGACAGACATGATATATGCATTTAATTGAAACCAAATCAACAATAAAAAATGCACAAACATAAAAACAAAATGCAAACAGACCTGATCACCATCTCTGATGCCAAAATCACGAATACTGTCAATTTCTGCTACAAGCTTCTGATCATCAAAACATAGGCAAAACTGTTCCCACACATGAGGCCTCCATGAAAATCATCAATTCAGAATCAGAGAAACATGTTATATAATTGGAAATACAAAGTTTTAGAACAGCCAATCACATATACATACCATGATATCTGGCCTCCGGATTCCTCAACCGAAACCTCGCTGAAGGCAGCCTCCACAGCCTCCTTCAGCTCCGCAACAGAAGCTGATTTCCTAACTTCAATATCTGCAAAAAAAACGAACAAATTTAGAGGTCCATAATATTGGAATTGATTCGATTTAGACGGAGAAATGAATTACCGAAGCAGGAACCGTCCAATTTGAGAACAGAGAGCTTGAGAGGCTCCTGAGGAAGCAAAGTGTAGGAGCTGGTACTTTTTCTGGAAAGGCCACCGATGCTCAACAAGGAGGAGGACCTAGTGAACGACATTCGCCTACCTGGTTCCATTGAAATGGCGATGGCGATGGAAGAGATGAATATTTATATGAGATTTCGTGAAAATGGGGAAAATTGGATTCGCTAAGAAAAGACAGGACGCATATTGATTTAGAAAAGATTAATTAAGGTTTGGATTAGGGTTTGGGAAGGAAGATTCGGGAGAGAGAAAAGGAAACAGCTTTCCTTTTCTCCTCCGCCTTCTCCTACAGCTACAGGCTACAGCTTTCTCTCTCCACTTTGCTTTTTTTATGTTTCGGAGGAGAGAGACGACATGACAGTTATTTCTGGAGTTTTGGAGGGAATTGCTTCCACGCATAGCGCCTTTTCTATATTAACACATTATTCAATCATTTAATTTACTGCATTTCTTATATGTGCTGGACAAAAATGCCCTTAAAATCAATTACAATTTTCTGTCATCTCCTGTAATTTTATGTCGGCTCACAAGTCACAACTGTATCCTGGTGAAGCCAGTCACATCCTTTTTCTATTGTTGGCCTTTTAACAAGCGTAAAAAAAAACAAACACAATTTTCATTTTTTGTAGCAATGAGATACTTGTATATACGGCACCAGTGATCTTATGCCAAAAATTATTTGGTTTAATTTAAGTTATCAATGAGATTGTGACATTTTATTAAAATATTTGAATTTAGCAGATTGTTATGTTCCTACAAATTTAGTTGGATGAGTATCAACGAATTTTAATATAGTGATCAGATCTCATTGACCATTTCTATTCACTTGGTGGTCAATCTTTATTGTGCTCTCCGTTGACCGAACATTAACCATTGTCCTTACTCTGAGGACCGACGAAGCTAAGAAAAGTCTGGTTAACAATTTGTCTGATAACCTTATGGCACATATGGCCAACAAGAAATTATAAGGTTTTAATTAGGGCTGGGCATCGGTCTAAAACCGGACCGGGCCGGACTCGGACCGGACCGAAATTTCGTGAAAATTGGGACCGGGGACCGGACCGATTAAACATGGTCAAAGGACCGGACCGGACCGACTTAGTATAGGACCGGACCGACCCGGACCGATTGGGACCGAATTTTTGCTCTTTTAAAAAAAAAAAAAAAAATCAGATAAACTGTTATCATTACTCAA
>JAYMTF010002661.1:0-17451 GCA_036897485.1 Pelargonium nanum | reverse complement strand
ACTAACTGTAATTAATATTTAGTAAATGAGTTAATTATACTCTATTAATTATCCTAATTAATCCTATTAATTATCTCTTAACCTGTGCAAGTATTGCACAGGTTAGACAAACCCAATTTAATAAATAATTAAATATGTTGAAACTTCTTCTACAGTTTTATTTGTACATTAGTGGGTGAACAATGTTTGACATGTGCATGTAATGTTACGACGTTTTCGGATTGTATCTCAACTCTCAAGTGTTGTGGTCCCTCTATTATTTTTTCTTCTTTTTGGTCCTATCTTCTATTTCGTTGAACCTTTGACAATTAAGTTTAGAAGCAAAGTTACAAATTCTAACCTACCCTTCTACTAATATTTCTAACATGGAGTTGATGATTTAAAATACTCTGATTGTAATTATAGGATACATGATGAAAGAAAAATGTGCATGTGGAGCGGTTAAATTGAAATAAATAAAAGCATTTGCTTGGCTCGATCGCAATATATTTACAGTTCTATTTATGATCTTCAGTTCTCGTGCTAATGTATTCACATGTAGTAATTAAGTTCATATGAAAAATAAGCGAAATCTAATTGACTAGATTAACTTTTCAATGTAATATAACATCAAAATTGGACAACAATATATACTAGTAATTGCAAGGAAAGTTTTGTTTTAGGGAAGACTATTGTTTGAGTGCTTCTCCCATTTCTTGTGTTGTTTTGCTTCCTCCTTTTTCTTACCGAAACAAGACTAGTAATGTTGTAATATTATAATAAGCTAATTACGTACTCTATGTTGCTCATTTCTTTCTCCGAATCCTGATGATCCATTATGACTCTGAGTTTCTCTAAAACTATTTTTTCTTATTATTGAATGAGTGTTTTATCTCCGTTTTTGTTGGTTGCTCCCATTTATATTTATATTAGTTTATATGTTGTGAAGTTGTTGTTCTTTACCGTCACTCTACTTGTGATACCATTATTGATTATATGTCCGTTTAAAAATTAAAATAAATGTTCGCGATGATTTGGATCATATGAGAGTGTATCTATTTGTCTAGTTAAGGGGACGAACTTTGTTGTGCTAATAAGAAAAAAAAAATTGCAATAGGAAGGAGAGATACAGTCTTCCACGTGGCCAGATATGGTTGGGCTTTTAAAATCCCATTTCTACCAGCTTGTCACTTTAACCCCTGACACGTAGACTGTTTGTTTTTGTTAAACGACACGAAGTGGTTGTCGGGCTAAGGTCGTATAGTATAGTTAGTGTAGCACAGTAATATATAGGGGGGGTTAATAATAGTAGCATTATTATCAAATAATGGCCCACAAGATTGGCTACGATATAAAATTAGATAGAGTTAATAGAGTGAGGTACACCCAGCTGTTCCTGATCTCATGGGTCCACACCATTTGCACCCTCACGAGTCATATCAGGTGCTCATCATCTTCAATTCAATATGAGAGATATTCTTCGGATTTTCTTAGCCTAAAACATATTTAAGTGGTCACATTATAGACAATAAAATGTTGCTACACTAAGATTTTGCTTTCTTCGTCTAGAAAAATAAATATTTTATTTCATAAACTAATGTTTTTCAAAATAGATTTCATAAAATAACTTTATTTACCAGTTAAGCTATATAATTGGAGGTAAATCTCTAATTTTAACCGAAAATCTAATCATATCTGATACCGCCGGAAATGGTGCTCGAACCTCATGTCTCAAAGGAAATCTGAAGCACTTAAACGACAAGCCTGAGTCATAAAATTAAATTTATTTTGATCGAACTTATAATTTAAACGACCTTTCTTTTAGAGTATACAAAAAGTGAGGTTGACCGATATCTCATATGTATATCTACAATATGTCAACCAAAATTCAAGGAATGATATATCTACAGAGTAAAAACATGTATATCTAAATTAAACCACATTGTGTTATTTCTTGTTTCTCGTAACGAAAACAAAATATAACAAGCAAAACAATTGGAGATTTGATCTGATTTGCTATTATTTTAATCATCAATACATTGCAAAAGTATTGTCAAAACTATAATTGAAATATTTAGAGAAGCTATTATGGGAGGTGCACAAGTTGCACCAAGCTCATGTGGTCAAAATTATTGTCCATGACCAAATATCAGTAAGTTTAATATCTATATAAATTTATATATATGACTATGGTGAAATCGTGTAGATTTAACTTTCGAAATGAAAAATTATAATCCAAACTCCACCCGAGAGTTGGGGTTATGGGTTATAGGTACGATAAGTGTTTCACATGTAAAATGTGTAGGCTCGAGCTAGCGTGGCGGTCTGACTGAGGCAATTTCGAGCCTACCGACACTTAATCATGTTTATTTTATCTTAACCCGCGTTTCTGTAATTAAAGTTGGTAATCAAAGTGAGTTAGTAGTAATATAATGGTGTTAATTAGATAGGTTGGGTTGCTTGCCAAGTACTGCTCTTGAGAACAACTTTATCTTTTTGAATAGACAGTGAGTACATGTTTTGGGTCAAATATCTTGTAATCACAGTAAAAAAAGACAAAAGAAAAAAGTAGAGAGCTCAGTTGCAGAGGCATAGAGCATATCTCTGACTGGTGAGTGAGTGTTGAACAAGAAGACGATTTGCCAAAGATTTTCCTTTGGAGTTTACATGCAATGTTCAATTGGACTCTTCTCTGTCCCTTACTCCAAACCGTACCTGATTCAGACTCAGCTACAGCTTATGTTCTATTATTCACTTTCCATTTATACCCCTCTCTATGGTTTCTCGTCTTGTTATTTATTACAGAGTAGAGTCGACAACTAATTTGGTGCAATAATACCATTGGAAACAAAAGGAAAACAAATAGAATGGTACAGTTTGTTTCACAAATGTGGCAACAACTAAATAAATTAGTTGCTGCAAATATAATCCACAATTGAGTAAAAGTTTAATGACTTAGATTGAAGAAAGATCTAGGCCTTGTTTGGTAAGTCTACTTCACCTCTACATGTTTTGTCTATACACAATTTATCCAGAAAAAACTGTTTGATACATCTACTTCTCCATGAATGTTTATAGACATTCATCAAAAACTCTACTTCTCACAGGAGCTGGGTTGCTCCTGTGAGAGTACTGTTCATGTCTACTTGATTTTCCATACAATATTACCTATCTATCCCTCCCTCTCAACCCTCTCTCTCCCTCTGAACCATCTCTCTGTGGTAATTGTCAACCATCATCATCAAAACAAATATTACTCAAATTCTTCATAATTGGCATCAATTTTAACTTTTAATATTTATCGCGTCAAAAAAATATTTTCATTTTTTAATATATGGTTGGTCTATTCAGGTCAATCCATTCTTTTGTTCATGTTTTCACAATCCGGTCCGGATATGGGTCCGTCTAGGTCTACCCATTTGGAACCCTACTGAAGTGGACAAAAATCCAATCTTGTTCATGTTTTTACAATCCGGTCCGGGTATGGGTCCGTTTGGGTCTACCCATTTGGACAACCTTAGAGAAATAGACAAAAAATGACACTAGTTCAAATTATACAGTACTCCGTAACAATTATTTTTTTATCATTTTCACCTATGTTTATTATTTTTTTAACTTAACCTTATCCAATTTTCTGTAATGTCCCTGAAATCTGTAAACCAGCTCTACAGTATTCAATGCACGGTTCTGATTCTTACACACACGAACTCAAGTCCCTACAAGTGTTAGAAAATTGTACAAAACGCTAACTACAATGCTTAACAGTAAATACTCTGTAATCAGTGATCGCTAATCCACATGATTCAAACCGACCCACTCTCAATTTTGCCATATTCACTCCATTACCAATTAATTGCTCCCCACCCACCACCCCCTATTACCAATTAATTTCACAGTGTACTACTTTTTTAACCGCGGTTAAAAATTTACCACTCAGGTTAAAACTTTAACCCCGCCCCGTTAAATATAACCCACTCGCTCACTCTCTTTTCCACTATTGTCTCTGGCGCTCACTTCTTTCAAGTTTTTTTCTTCTCTCTCGAGCCTCGCGTATCTCTTGAGAATTGACACACAGAGAGTGTGTTTGGTTCGCATGCGAGCCCTCTCCTGAGGTTTTGTGTTGTGTTGTGTTGTGTTGGAGCTTGAGGTTTCGTAGCCGGAAAATGACGGTGTTTTCCGGGAAGCAGGTGGTTCCGGTGGACTACGAGGGTGAGGTGTCGCAGCGGCTGCTGGAAGTCTCGCTCGCCGGCGATTTGAAGGCGGCGATGGAATGTATTTCCGATCCGTTCGTTGATGTGAACTACATTGGCGCGGTTTGCCTCAAAAACAGGAAGATGGAGGTGGCGCTGCGGGATGAATCGGCTAGCGAGGTCCGCCTGGAGTATGAGGAGATCAAGACGGACGTGACGGCGCTGTTCCTCGCTGTTCATGTTGGAAATGTGACACTTGTGAGGAAACTGCTGGTAATGAGATCGCCTTTTTTTTCTTTCGAATTTACTCGTTTGGAATTGATTTGATCATCGTGGTTGAATTTGTGATTCGAACTGTTGCTTTCATGAAATCGGTATTTTTTTTCAAATTTTTGTTTTGAATTGTTTTCGATTTTTAAGTACCAAGCGTTTCTCTTGTGATTTTTACTCGCTTGTTTCTCTGTATTTTGGTGATTGAGCTTGAGATTTGATTTCTTCTGTCCACGCTGTTTGTTTTATTGACTATTTTTTAGCGTTCTATGCTTACATGTAAGATTGGATCTTTTCATAAAAAAAATTCTCTAGGTCCACTTCGTGCATTCTGCTCTGGAAATTTTCAATGGAAACTAGTAGCTCTGTTTTCACAATGCTCTCTTTTGATGATAGTTCGATCCGCAAATATTGAACTCTTCATTTCTCATTCATTTTTTCTCAATTTTGCCAGTAAGAACTTCAAGCATATCATTATTTTATTTTTTTGCATTTTGTGCCCTTTCTGTTATATACTCTGTTGTTTTTTATCTACCAAAACCTTTTTAGGTTTCCAAGTTTTGGATTAGAGTGAATTCTTACCTCACAAAACCAGAGAATCACAATTTTTGAAACTGAAATGGCTGAGGATAAAATTTAAACTTACATTCAATTTTTCCGTTCCTTAACAACTTTTGGAGCCTCTCTCATATGAGGTACTATACATTATGATGCGGTAAAGAACTCTTAGCTTTTTTGTGGTGCTTTAATGTTTAAATTATGAACTAACAAAGTAACTATTAGGCTCTAGTATCCTGTGCTTAGTTTCTGAATGTTTGTAATATATGGTTACTGTTGACCATTTAATTATACCTACTTCAACCCCTATTATTATTTTCAAATTACAACTGAAGACTTTATGGCTTTTTAGTTCTTTATCTATATGTCGTCACAAGGCCTATTCTAGTGCAGTTGTTTTCAATGTTAAATTATAGGCTACCCTATGTGATCAATTTGTCCTTTTAGTACTTCCCTACTAATCCTGATTTCTAAGGTAGGTGGACTGAAATGGTCAATCTGACACTAACCACTAGAGGGTGGTGATGACATGCATTGTAGGTATTGCCCCATTGGTCTATTGAACTGGCTTCCTCCCAACCACCTTTCTCCCCAAAATGGTTCTCCTATCTATTTGTTTCAGCTAATTATTGAGTACGAGTCCTCTATTAATGGCCATGACGTATGCTGAACACTTGACCATCAATATGGTAGCTTCTGGTACATGTATATGCAGTTACTGGTAGAAACACTAGTTACTGCAGAATGGCAAACAAACATGTTTATCTAATCTATAGTTTGGAAAGGATACCTTCCCCTCAATTGTCTTCTCTTCTGCAATTTTCGGTTGTACCACACACTATTGAACAAAACTTCAATATGTTCTACTGAAAAATCTTTTAAGATGGTGCAGTTTTGCAGACAAATGCTCAAACAATGAGTTCTTGTAATTTGTTTTTTTACCAGCACCACATCTTTTCTTTTTCCATCTTTTTCAATTGGTCTTGTATGATCTATGATGAATATGCTATCGGACAGCAACATTAGTTTGATCATAAATCTTTTCTGTTAAAAAGAAAACTGCTTAGATGGCTCTTGATTATTACTGTCCAGTATGGCTAATTTGGTTACTGTGTTAGAGTATTCCTAGAAGAGACAAAAGAAAGCATAAGTTAACTTGTTTACTTTATAGACTTAAGGTCTTGTATGCCCATATCGAGCAGTCTCCTTGCATCCACTAGAATCTGAAGTACACAACAGTACATGTATATACATGATACATCCCCCTTTCTCCTGTTCTGACTTTAATGTACTGCTTTGTGAAAGTTACATTACATTCTTGATTATCAATCAGAAGCACTGTTTCCTGTTGTCTTTTTGTGGCCATGAACTGCTGTACTTGGATAGTCCAAAATTCCTAAATCGATCTTGTTAACCTCCATTATGAATTTTTAGAAGTAAAAAAAGGGAAAACATGCAGTAAATTGTTTTGTGCTCATTTTCTGAATGTACTAATGATTGACATTTTTCTATTGGCAGAGCACTGGAGCTGATGTAAACCAGAAACTTTTCAGGGGATTTGCTGCAACAGCGGCAGTGAGAGAGGGTCATCTTGAGATTCTGGAAATCTTACTAAAAGCTGGGGCATCTCAGCCAGCTTGTGAGGAGGCTCTGCTGGAGGCCAGCTGTCATGGGCAGGCAAGGCTAGCAGAAATGCTCATGGGTTCTGATTTGATTCGGCCCCATGTTGCCGTGCATGCTCTTGTCTCGGCATGTTGCAGAGGGTTTGTTGATGTGGTGGACACTCTCATGAAGGTAGTTTATTAAATTCACTCATGAGGGAAAGTTGGTCACATGTCAAATTTTACTAGAAAAGACCTATATTTTGATTTGGGGACAATTGAAGGAAAAATAAGAGAAGATTGGGGAAGTTAGTTTAACTTTTACCTCCAATCCTAAATTTCCCTTAAGTTTTACTCTAAAGATTCAAAACTGAGCATGGCCTAATTAACTAATGTTTACTAATACACTTCTATATTTTAGGATGGTAAAATGTTTGATGTAGATTTTTTTTACAAGCCTTCCATCCACCAGGCTAGAGCTTACTCTGTGGGGTCTCTAGGCCAGTTGAGTGGTTGATGTTGATCATTGTATGTCTGACTTAACAATTTTGTTTTTTTCCTTGCTTTTTTTATTTGGCCGGGTGTATCCTGAACACACATTTCATCTTCTATAACTCTTCACTTTCCTGAAAATTTGACCCCCAAACTTATTGGAATCTCCGAGCCTGATTAGTAAAGTAGCGTTTAAGCCTTCAGTAACCATAGGAAAATAGGAAATGGTGTTTTGCATGGTAAAAATTTGTCCCACTTCGGATCACCCAAATAATTTAATTAAGTCATCTCATATTACATAACATGTAGTGTGTTTGATGATTTTTTTATCAGCCATTGATGTTTTGCTTTGGCAAATAACAGTGTGGAGTTGATCTGAATGCAACGGATAGGATTCTGCTCCAATCATCCAAGCCATCTCTACATACAAATGTAGACTGTACTGCACTTGTTGCCGCTGTTGTCTGTAGACAGGCTTCTGTTGTTCGTTTGCTGCTACAGGTAAACCTTTAATCTTTTACTTTTGTACATAATTTAGATTGTTTTTATGATACTTGAAAGAAAAGTAATGGTGGGAATGTATTCGTTCCAGACTAATCTCTCATTATATATTTCAAAGAAGTTAAGAGTACACTCTTTTAAGAAATTAACTCATAGAGTAAATTTAGTTGCAGTTGAAATTTCTTAATTAAGAATTAGAACTGCAGTGGTCACCTTCATAATCTTGAAGTCATAAGTTACAGAATGCAATGAATAGATAAGCTTATATCTTTAGCATATCTGGAGAGATGTTATTCTCTGCCCTCAATTTTTGATTGAGAAATGAGCACTCTCTCCATATATATATACATATAGCTTTTTTTTCCCTGTTTTATTTTTTTTGGTATTGGCTCATTGTTTCTTTCTCTATAATTTGAAAACAGGCTGGTGCAGAGACTGGTGTCAAAGTGAGGCTGGGAGCATGGTCATGGGACACTGCTACAGGAGAAGAGTTTCGAGTGGGAGCAGGAATGGCTGAGCCCTATGACATAACCTGGTGTGCAGTAGAATATTTTGAAGCCAGTGGTTCTATCTTGCGCACACTCCTCCAAAACCATCCCCTTAACACCCTCCACCATGGAAGAACTCTCCTCCACCATGCTATCCTCTGTGGTAACGCCGGGGCTGTCAGTGTGCTCTTGCATTGTGGAGCCAATGTGGAATCTTCTGTCAAAACAACCCTGAAAACTGAGTTCTGCTCAATTCACATGGCTGCACGTCTTGGATTTCCAGCGATCATGCAATGCCTTATTGACTCTGGTTGTGATCTAAACGCTAAGATGGATTCTGGTGACACGGCTCTGATGATATGTGCAAAGTATAAGAGAGAAGACTGTCTCAGAGTATTGGCCATGGCTGGTGCTGATTTTGGCTTGGTTAATTCTGCTGGCCAATCTGCTGGTTCAATTGCAGGGTCGAATCGATGGTCCCTTGGATTTAAACAGGCAGTTCTGACCGCAATCAAAGCTGGAAAGGTTCCCAGATCCAGCAATGCATCTGTTTTCTCTCCTCTAATGTTTGTAGCTAAAACCGGTGATACAGAGGCCTTGGGAGCTTTGATTGGTCGGGGACGAATCAATATTGATCATCAGGATGATAATGGTTTCTCAGCCGTCATGATCACTGCTTTGATGGGTCATGTTGAAGCATTTCGGCTCTTGGTTTATGCAGGGGCTGATGTGAATTTGCACAACAAATCCGGTGAAACCGCAATTACCTTATCTGAAGCAAACCAGAACCGTGACTCATTTGAGAAGGTGATGCTTGAATATGCACTTGAAAAGGGAAACCGCAATCCTGGTGGGTTCTATGCTCTGCACTGTGCAGCTCGTCACGGAGATTTGGATGCAGTTAAGCTGTTAACAAGTAGAGGCTACGACGTAAATGTTCCCGATGATGACAGCTACACTCCGCTCATGTTAGCAGCAAGAGAGGGGCACGGGTGCATTTGTGAACTACTAATCTCTCACGGTGCCCATTGCAACGCCAAAAACGAAAGAGGTGAAACTCCACTTTTACTTGCAAGAAAATATAGCGGCCCCAAGAACGACGCAGAGCATGTGATATTGAACGAGCTTGGTCGGAAGCTAGTACTGGGTGGTGGCCGCATGAAGAAGCACACAAAAGGCGGGAAAGGAACTCCGCACGAGAAGGAAGTGAGAATGGTGGGATCAACCGGAATGCTTCAGTGGGGAAAATCAAGCCGGAGGAACGTGACGTGCCGGGAGGCGGAAGTGGGTCCGAGTCAAGCCTTCAGGAAGAACAGGCAGAACAAAGGCGATGCTGGTGAGGCTGGGTTGTTTCGGGTGGTGACTACGAGGAACAAGGAGGTACATTTCATATGCCAGGGCGGGACTGAAGCGGCTGATTTGTGGGTTAGGGGCATAAAGCTTGTGACAAGAGAGGCTATTTGTGGGAAGCAAATGGAGAGGGCAATGTCAATGGTAAGATTTTGAACCATAATGTATATATATGCTTAAAGTAGTACTTCACCTCGAAGTAGTTCTAGTGGCTGCGCCTTTTAGTGTAAAGTTTTTGATCGCTAGAAGCTGTAAATTTTCTCGTATTTGAAGAAAATAACTCGGTAAATATTGCAGCCTCTTCTGTTTTACTGCATATTATTACACTTTCAAAACAAAATGTCACAAAATTTAGCCTCATAGGTCATTGCCAAATTCACAGCTGATACTTTTCGGCTGCAGGAACTATATTTTATCCCCAAACAAAAGCTAACAAATCATACAGCCTCACATTGTTCTCATGTCAGTGATGATAAAGTCTTCAAAAAGTTACTACAATACATTGATCAATCCTATAATCCATTGCTTAAATGAAAGCTTTGTCCATTTGTTGAAACTGATTTGCATGAGAATATTGATTGTCACTCAGCCTTGAGTAATTTCTTTCTCTTTTGCCTTGCACATATCCTCAGCAGACTTGACAAACTTTTTGGTCAGTTCGTCGATCTGGTAAAAGGAATATGCGTTAGAAAACACATAAAGCACTGCAGAGCATGAATGACATGTTTAGTTGCAATTTAGCTAATAACTCACTTCTTTCTCTAATCTTTTTGCACTGTCCTTGGGGAAATTCGAACCTGCTTTCTTTATTGTATCCAATGCCTGCAAAATGAAGCAGCATAAATAAACTTTTAGTCACAATGAACACCTATTTTACCCACCATTGATGTTATGTTGCATACCCACACCTGTTTCATCAATATTTTGGACCCCAGTGCCAAAAACAGGTATAAAAGTTGAGTTATTAGTATATTAGACATCCGCACTGAAAAGAGGTTTGTCAAATGTGACCAATGTAGATAGGTGAATATCTCATAATTACTCCTTCAATTACTACATGTTCATATACCAAATTAGTTAATATCTATAATATAGCACTCCCTCCATGTTAAAACGAGTGACCACTTTCATTTTTTTGGTTAGTTAGTTATGTATACCAACAGTGCCTCTAAGATAATTTAGTTAGATACTCGACTTTGTTAAAACTAGAATGCATGGTGTTATAAAGGGGAAAGTCTAACCATAACTAACTTATATTTGATTTCTTCAAAAATGGGAAAGTGATCACTCATTTTGGGACAAGTGCTAAAACTTTACCTTTTATTGCATTAAGGTTTTCATCAAGGGATTCTTGGATTTCTTTAAAAAGGGGGCAAGAAATGTACCAACAAAAAGAGTCCTAAAGTAGTTCTATAGCATACCTTCTGGCGAGCCCTTCTTATACTTTGTTTAACATCTTCACTAGACTTTGATATCACTTTACACATTGCCTGGATCATGTGATTTGAGGAGTTAAATCTTAGTAATCCAATTGCAAGGAGGGGAAGAAAATGACAGAAAATTAATCAACAGCTTACCTTGATATGCTCCTGTGTCAATCTGCAATGATAGAAAATATATAAATTGTTAAAAAATAAATATTAGAGCCCATAAAAAATCATACATAATTTGTGCAATAAAAAAAAATCTTAGGTAGCATTTGGATTGACAATTTTGAAATGACAATAGGAAGTAGGGACCAAGAATGGGAATAACAGAGCCATTCTCAAACCAAAAATGATAATCCAAATATGAACATTGAAATCTTGTTCTCATTCCCGAACAAAAATTCATATCCAAACGTTAACTTACTATAGCATTAACAGAAAACAAATTCTCAAAAAAATTGAATCTGAGCAAGCTACAATCAGTGCTTACGGTGGAATAGCTGCAACCAATCTTTCGCCATCCTCTTTGGGATTTAACCCAAATGGAGAGGAAACGATGGCTTTCTGTAACGCTTTTAGGGTCTGCAAAATATGGTCACTGAGTGAGAGGTATGATTCTTAAGAAGTGGACATGTCAGAAACTTATCAATACTAATCTGCAAGAAACTAGATAGAACAATGGTTATAGGGTGTGTTATGTGCAAAGGGAGCAACAATAAACAACTTATATGCAACTCTTTCCTACTTATGAGCTTTACCAAATTAAATGAAAATACAACAACTTTGCATGCCTTTTTGATTGATTCCAACCCTTTCCAGTCGGTGCAAAAGTTTAATCTAGTTAGCCAAATTCCAGAAATTGAGATCAAATTGTAATTAACAGTACTACAAACCAGGCAACATGGGAAGTGGCGGCAACTCGCAAGCATGCTAATAAGGAAAGAGCGTGTATTATAACAATTACCATACTTATCGAAGTAAAGATTAGTCCATTACATTTGGATCATAAGGATTTATGGATAAGGTTTTTGAATCTAGGACAGAAACAAGAGCAAGCCGATTCAAAGGGATCTTTGCGCCGCCAGTTTCTACTATAATGTGGTCCAGCATTCCTGCACGGACATTATTAATACCATGTTAACAATTTAGACCACCATAGTTAAATAATTTAATCCTAATAAAGAAGGCTCGCGGTGATATACCATGAGAAGCTCTCCCAGTTCTGATTTTGGTTAAATCTCGTGACAATGCAACTATGGCTGCATCCATCTGTGCTGAAGCATTTTCCTTAACTGCTGGCCCTATATCTACCGCAACATCATCTGAACTTGATCCAGAGTCATCCTCTGAAACAAATTCAAGATAAGTAATGTATAATTGCAGTTATAATTACAGCTCAGTCATATACATATATTAAGGCTATCCTTTTGATGAAAAACTAGAATAGGCCACATCAAACTCTCGTGCTTTGTGGCTTGGATTTGATCCCTAGTGAACTTATGCTAGTTGAACCAGTTACCGTCCACCATAGCTAATGACAATTGATTCTGACAATTGTACCGAAGTTTCAAAATTGTATTTTAAATGTAAAATATTATTTTCAGCAGAATTGGTAGAATGGATTGACAAAACTATCAAGGAAATTAAGATATAATATGAGAGAGAGGCCAACAGCTGAACAGATCATATCAACCAAAAGCTTATTGTCATGCCTTATTTGTTTCGATGATCCGTGTCTGAAACTGCACAAATTTGGAAGTTTCATACTGTGTAGGGTTTTACCATAATCTTCACCATTAATATGTAGAAATAACAGAAGTAGCACCAACAGACACACCTAACTCGTAATAAACCCTAAACCCTAAAACATCATTTCTTAACATTTTAATGGCTTTTCGAATTTCATGATCCACCAACACCACCCACAAAAGATAAAATCACAGAATCTAGTCACACACAAATACATGTACATGAGAGAGAGAGTTCAGGCAAGGCTTACTTGATTTTCTTCCTTTAGCGAAGCCTCGGCGACTTTCACGGAGAAAATCAACGCCTGGAGCAATGGCAGCATTGTGAGACTGAGAGTCGCAGAGTATTGACGAAGCATTGCACACGATGTTGGAGAAATTGCGAGACTGAACAATAGAGCTGCTTCTGCTCCGAACCAGACCAACGTTACGGTACGAAAACGCCCGTCTCAGATACATCGCCATTGTTTCACAGCTCTCCGATTCTAAGCTTCCATTTTTCTCTGCTGATCTGGTTGTGTTGTATTGCAGGGTTTTGGAGTTTTGTGGGCCTAGGGTTTTGTTACAAGCCCAGCCCAAAAACGTGATTTTATAAAAAGACGACTTCGTTTAAGAGCCCACATTCTTTACGAGCCCAGCCCAAAAATGTGATTTTGACCCGGAAATAAATATCAGAATATACCGGTTTATGGATGAAAAGACGACGTCGTTTAAGAGTCAGTCCTGTCATCGTCTTCTGTGTCTCTCTCGCACTCTCATCGTTAAGCTCTGTAAAAGGAACCACACAGATTCTGAGCTCTCGCTGCGCAACAGCGAAAATACAGAGAAGAGCATGCATTTCTTGTTGTTAAGGCTCATCTGAAGAGGAAGAGGAAGAAGAAGAAGAAGAAAATGAGCGCTTTCTGTGGAATAAGGTCTTCTTCTACCTTCGATTTATCGTTCCCTTCACGAGTACGACTGTCCTCCACTTTCACCACCCGGTACTGTTCTCTTCTTCATCTTCTTCTTCGACTTTTGAGTATCTTTTCTCTCTGTATTTCTGGAATGGTTCGCGCTCAGTTGATGATTCAAATTTTCCTTCTACAAGAAGATAAGTAGCAAAATAAGGAGGATTTTTTTTTTTAATTTTTTATTTTTACAATTGGACAAGAATGTTTAATATGGTAAAGAATTTTGCTAGATGAATGAACACAAAGAAATGGAAGGTACTTTTGTCAAGTTCCATGGATGTTTTTTTTAACCTTTTTTCTTCTTAATGTTCAGTGTTCAGTTTGATTGGAGTCCTTGTCATTTGAACTCTTAGAACAATTAGGGTTGGTTTGTGTTTCTGAATGTGCAAATCAACTAGTTATTGAAAGTTAGTGAATTAGATATTTTAGTGAAATGTGATATTTTGGCCTACACTATATTGGATTTGTAGTGAATTTATGAATTGATGACTTCAATTCTTGTCCAATGGCGCATTACCTGCTTGATTTATTTGTCAAGTTATAGGAATGGGATATTAATGCAGTTGTTGTTATTGCACAGGACTCGAGTTTCATTTCCTGAGAAGCTCTTCTTTTGCCAAGCGATACCTGGTGAGTAATTAAACTCGTCCCATACCAAACCCCTGTGCCAAAGCTAAATATCAACCTGCACTCACCTTTCTTTCCGCTATTATAACAGCTGACTCTGAGATAGAGGGGGGATCATACAGCGTGATGATTTCCCCATCCCTGTTAGCATCAGAAAAAGAAGAAGCCAAGGCTGTCTTGAGTTTGTTCTTGAAAAAACAAGGTGTGGCCAATGACCTGGCTGCGAGAACCTGCAAGAAGTCTGGCCTTTTCATTGACCACCTTATCTCAAGGCTTTATTCTGTTTACAAAACTCGGTATCTAATAGGTTCGATATTATCTACTACAACTTCTCCTTAGCAACAACAATATTGGTATTTTCTTAATTCACTTTTGTTAAATCCAACTCCCTTTTCTAATGCAGGACGAGAGCTTACAACTCTTGAGATCAGGGAAGCTCTCATTCCTTACCTTGAATCCCTCTTGGAAGAGTATGGAGATATACTTGTAAACATGGTGGAGAACTTTCCCGAGGCACCTATTAAAGAAAAACGAACCGCGCCTGTTGAATTAGTTACACCTATTCCTCTGCCTCAATCAGCACTCGAGTCCAGGAAGCAGAAAGCCATGACTCTAGTCAGCGAGACAGACCCGGCTGGAGATCTTCCCCCTCGTATTGCCTACCTCGTTGACCTTGGCTTGGATCTTGACAAGATCAAGGGAATTACACGCAGATTTCCATCATTCGCCTACTACACGTTGGATGGGAAAATCAAGCCTGTTGTTGAGTTCTTTCTTGATCTTGGGATACCAAAATCAGGCATTGCCACCATCATCTACAAAAGGCCTCAGTTGTGTGGAATTAGTCTCTCTGAAAACCTAATACCAACCATGTCGTTTTTGGAAAAAATGGGTGTGGACAAGAAAAAATGGGCAAAAGTGATATTCCGCTTTCCACATCTTCTCACTTATAGTAGGCAGAAACTGACTGCAACAGTTGATTTCCTCTATGAAATGGGGCTCACATCAGAGAGTATAGGTAAGATTCTAACACGGAGCCCAGCTATTATGAGTTACAGTGTGGAGGAAAAGCTACGTCCCACAGCTGAGTATTTCCGCTCCTTGGGGGCTGATGTTACGGTTATACTCCTGCGATGCCCCCAGACCTTTGCTTTAAGTATTGATGCTAGTTTGAAGCCCACAACAGAATTCTTCTTGGAGAGGGGATACAGTGTGGAGGAAATTGGGACCATGGTTTCCAGATATGGAGCTTTATATTCTTTTAGCGTGGCGGAGAACTTGACACCAAAATGGGAGTTCTTTCTGACTATGGACTATCCAAGATCAGAGCTGGTTAAATTCCCTCAATATTTTGGTTACAGTCTGGAAGGGAGGATCAAACCCAGGTATGCACTTGTAAGGGAGAATGGAGTCAGGATGCTGCTAAACCGACTGCTATCATTGTCGGCTCGCAGATTTGATACGGCCTTAAAGAATAAAATAAATGTAAAGCTTTCAGTTGAGGCTTCCAGTGTTGCAGATAACACTGATAATCTACAGTCAGACACTGAGCAGTGAGAACTCTGTACAGACAATCGTTGACAGTTCAGGATGCCAAATATGAGAGGAAATTTGGCGGTACAGTTGCCAGGTAAGAAACAATCAAAACCATCATTGATGCTCTTGATGCGCACTAGAATCATTATTTTCGTTTCAAGAATTATATAATGAATTTGAATCAACCGCAACAGCTGCAAAACCTGGCCATGAGTTTGTCGTGACTTGTGGCCACTAATATAGTTTCGGGCAAATATTTTTGCTGCAGAATGGCGCGTAGAAGGATGAACTAGTAGTGTATACCATGCATAGTCAGTCAGTTTGCCTATTCTAGTTAGCTTGTTGATGATGGTACATTGCATTATTCAGGATTCAGCTTCTGCGTCTTTCTTTCGTTATATGGATAACGAATGAGCTATACATCATAAAAGTTGTGTTAACCCTGAATGGAATGAATGATCAATGCTTTCATTTGTCATGTGTCTGTACATGAAATGTAATTTTACGTTCGATTATATAGTCAACGAACTGCTAACTGATCTTGATGCTAATGAAACTGACCGTAATTTTGTTTATCTTCCAATTATTGTTGAGTGCATTATCAGGAATAAGATGCTATGATACCTTAATAGGCCTGTAAATATTTATGCTTTTCCATTAAACTACACAATGTTATTTGCTATCTACACTGGAGAGTATAGTTTGCAATTCTTCTCTTCAGTTTTAACAAGCTGGCGTTTCACTGTCAGTTAATGCACTTTCTGTATATTTCAAATCCTGTTTTTGGATATAATCTCATTTATTTTTCTTTTCTGTAATGAAAATTTATGTTCTAGCTTTACTATTTCAAATTTATTTTATAACCATTTTTTTTAAATAGCCTCCATTTTTTTCAAACACTTAAACTTGATGCACCAATGTTACAGACAGTGCAACCTAATCAATTATCTTAACCAGCACATGTTTGTACTTTGTGAAATTTAGAGACAGTAAATGGTTTGATTTTGATATTTTCATTTGTGCCCATTTTGTGTGAGAGCACAAATGCACTTATGTGCAATTATGACCAATTTTGTCCCTTTTTTAACAAGCAATGAGCTGTATCTCTGATAAATCATATTTACACATTAATAAACATTTTAATGAACAACTAATTATAATTCCATTAATTATATATTTTAGATGGATCCTTATATTATGCATAACTAAGTGTAAAATTTAATATTTCTTAAAAAAAGTTTAGAATTTAAAATTCCTCGGGATCGAATTAAATTGATCTAACTCATATTTATGTTGAATTAAAATTCGAATATGTCGAAGTAAAAGATCACAAAAGTACATAAATAGAAAATCGAACATTTACATTTTCACAAAATTTGATGTTTAAATAGTTATTTTTAAATGAGAACTCAATATATTTATATATTTATAAAACGATACTTCAATTTAACGCCGCGTGAAACAGCAAAAATCTAGTATTAGGTGTGCATGCTTGTTATTGATAGTTATTTATTCAACATTAAATACATATAAATCCAATGAACTTTTTTTTTAGCATTATAAATCCAAAGAACTTACATTATCAATATTTCAAATAAAAGAGAAAAGGACCAAATTGGTACATCAAAAAATTTTAAAAGACCAAATTGATACTCAAGTGAAAATATGGTCCAATTTCATACGTGAATTAAAATTTTCAAGACCAATTTAATACATGAGTTAACTTTGTTAGTT
>JAYMTF010002660.1:0-17451 GCA_036897485.1 Pelargonium nanum | reverse complement strand
AGTTGTATGTTTGCTACTACGGTTTGGGAGAATTTTCGCAGAGGCAAAAGAAATGTCATAGTCATGGCGTCTACAACGTTTTCTACTACATCGTTGCTGTTATACCTTACTGGATCCGTTTCGCTCAGGTCTTGTCTCATTCCGGTTCTTTAGCATGATAGTTATGTACATGGACATAAATGCTTAGCATTCTTTAATATGTTTCTATTTGTGCAGTGCTTTCGCCGGTTTTGGGAAGACAGAGAATCCATGCACGCCTACAATGGCCTAAAGTACTTCTTGACAATCGTTGCAGTTCTTATCAGAACAGCTTTTGAGCTCAAGAAGGGAACAACTTGGATGGTACTGGCAATGACAAGCTCAGCTGTGGCTATAGCGATGAGCACGTATTGGGATATAGTAATGGATTGGGGGCTACTTCAGAGGAAATCAAAGAACCCGTACTTGAGGGACAAACTTGTCATTCCACACAAAAGCGTGTACTTCGCTGCCATGGTAAATATATATCAATAACATAACTTGGCATTGCTCTGCATTTTGCATTTCCTTGTCGCGAGTGTCCTCAAAACTTGTTTCACGACAGGCCTTGAACGTAGTCCTCAGAGTTGCGTGGATGCAGCTGGTGTTCGCGTTCAACTTGCGCTCCTTTCAGAAGATGGCGATGTCTATACTGATCTCGTGCCTTGAGATTGTTCGCCGTGGCATGTGGAGCTTCTTGAGGTATGTTTTGACAGATAGTGCAAAACTTTATCAGTAAAAGCAAAACTAAGAATGTGATCAACTTGCAATAGGTTGGAGAATGAGCATCTAAACAATGTAGGCAAGTACAGGGCATTCAAGTCGGTTCCATATCCTTTCAATTACTATGATGATGATGAGGATGACGAGAGCAATGACAGTGACAAGAATGATTGAAGCTATGCAATGGATATTCAGTTGTGGACTAGAGCTGACATAGATGTGTACATGTTTGATGGAGTTGGAGAAACAAGAAATTATAGACTGAAAAGGGGTATTTATATGATGTGTTGTTCTTGATAAATTAATTGAGCATCATGTGTTCATTTTGATAGTGTATTGGGAAGATAGTTGTGATGAGCAGTACATGTTTCTTGTGAAGAAAATTGTTTAGGGAAGAGAAAGATTGTTGAAACAAAGAGTCTCAAGTTTTGAGATTGTTTTAATAGTAAATTGCTTCATGAATCTTTGTTTCTTCACCTATACTTTCCCAGAAATGAAGTACTCAAATTACCTTCTTGGTTTGCGTTAAAATCTGGCAGATTGATACACAACTTCGTAAATAATTAACAATAGCATAATAGACTATGGATGTAGTTGACTATGTGTTGAGTGGGGATCGATCCTAAGACCTCATCCCACTCACACAGCTAGAATAACCAACTGCGCCACCCTTAGTGATTAACATTTTCTCTTTTTTTCAGTGAAAAAATTGTTGTGGAGTCAAGGATGAGGTGTACACAGATGTTTGGTCTAAATATGACACATAGGACTGAAGAAAGTCCTACGTGGAAGGCTCGCTCCAAGGACTCAAGGAGACATGTCAAAGGGTTTAAGGAGGTTTTAAGCAACCAGCCATGGAAGCTTCGTTTTCACCACCACCGCCTCCTCCTCAAACCCTAGCGATACTCACGACTCGCGCTTCTCCAACTCACCGATTCGATCCGATTATCGCAAGACCAACTCGTCCAGTAACTCACCTCCTCATCCATGTCTTCTCCTTCCTCCTCAGATCCTAAAACCCCCAATTCAGAATCCAAAACCCTAGAAACCGAAACCTCAACGCAATCACAAAATCCTCCATTGATGGACGCCACCGACCCCGAAAAGGAGAAGCTTGTGGACGACACGGACCAATCGAAGACCTCTGGTGAAGATCAAGGAGAGGAGGAGGAAGAAGAAGAGGTAGGAGAGTGTGGGTTTTGCTTGTTCATGAAGGCTGGTGGGTGCAAGGACGAGTTCGTAGCTTGGGAAGATTGCATTAAAGATGCCGAAGAGAAGAAAGAGGATATTGTGGAGAAATGCGCTCAAATTACTGTGAAGCTGAAGCAGTGTATGGAGGCGCATGAGGACTACTATGCGCCGATTCTGCAGGCGGAGAAGGCTGCGGAGGAGGAGGTCCAGAAGGAACTGGAGGCGGAGAAGAAGGAATCGGAGGAATCGAAGCAGCGAGAAGCTTCTGGAAATTGAAGGTTTTTTTGGTGCTTCTTGATCATTGTTTGCTTGTAATTTGACAGGGTAATGGAGGATACTTTTGAATTTCACTGTTATAGATATGAAAATTGCTAATTTGAAGATCACGAGTGAGGTGAGTGTTTAGCTAATGTCATTTCTGCTCTCCTCCGAATAAGTCTGGGTGGAGTTTTGACTCCGAATTCATCCATATACAGCAAAAAAATTCATTTATATAAGTCATTGTCCTTTTGCGTTTCAGAGTTATATTATGTGGGTTGTTGTGTTTTGGAACATTGATGATTTGATTTGGATAGTGACTCATTTGCATGATTGGATCGTATATGTTAGCATATGGAACATGTTCGCTGTTTCGATTGTTACAATCTTGATTGTCTCAACATTAATTCCACTCTTTTGTGGTTATATAGAGAGGGGTCTGGTTTTATCTACTGGTACAGAATGTCCTTGGTGAGAAACTTTATACTCTAAAAGAATGTTTAGGTGACCAAGAATCTGCTGCTAGTGTTTTCCGATCAGAAAAATGTAGACTTTCAATGTAAAATGATGGTAGAGTCCTCGGGCTGTGATTTTACTTGCTTTATAGCAAGACACAGCATGTGTGCACTTCTGTTCATGTGTTTAGTTAGCAACTCATGTTTATGTGGTTTTTGTTGAGATGCCATCAATGTCTTGTATGTAACTCTAGATTATATGTTCATACCATACCTCTACTACAATATTCTTCATGTCATGCTCCTGTTTTCCTGTCTTATGATGCATCAAACCTCTTAGGGCATGTTGAATTGGTAAAAACTGGTGTGAAAGATAGATCCATTTGCAAGAATTGGTGTGAATGAACTGATTAAGACTAGAGAAAAGGAGTAATGGTGTGGGAGGAGGGGCATTGCAGAGGAGGTTGGTCCTCTGCCAAATGTTGAAGGTGAAAATTTTGTTGTGTTGTAGGTTTGATCTGGTCTGAATGGTTCCATCTGCTTTATTTTTCAGGGTTCTAAATAGGTTTAGAATTGCTTCCAAATTAGTTAACCTTGATGAACCCCAAGTGTTTTACTAGTTCCTGATTATGTTGGTATTGCTATTGTATTTGACTTGCTTCTTTGTGTTTGAGAGGAAAGTTCGTATGAATCAGAGTGTAATTGACTATAGTTTTGTTATTTGAAAATTGTAAGTGGTTCTCCGTAAACATGAAACTTACAACTTTGTCGGTGTGGATTTATGGGTGTAGTAAGAGCATTTACTCTGACCTGCTATAATAGTAACGGTAATAAGAGCAGAGATCGGCAATGCATACCTTGCAATTCGTGCAGTGGTTGAGTTGTCTCGTTCATTCATTGTGTGCTAACCTTTTATGCAAATTTATGAATCGACTTGTCCTCATTTGCTTTATGATTCACTTGCATAGGTTCAATTGTGATTTTCAATATGTGTAACCCGAAAGCTACTTTTAGTTTCTTTTGCTCTATGATTAACTTGCATAGGTTCAATTGTGCTTTTCAATCTGTGCAATCCGAAAGCTACTTTTAGTTTCTTTGCTTGGTTCCTTTTGTGACTGCTATGGCATTTCAGTATCGCTATAGAACTGCGCCTCTTCATCTTGCTTGGTTGGTATTTGATATTTACGTCTGTTTTCGGATCTAGGATCAAGTTCAGTGAACTCGTAGCAGGAAGATCTTGAAGAAGCGAATACTGGTACTGTGGTCAGGTAGTGGAACAACTATTAAGATTTGCACTAAGGATCGTGCATTTTCTCCGGAGAGTGCATATCTGACTCAGGCATATATGCGGAAGCTCGCAACCCAACTGGTGCAAAACTGCAAATTGCAAAACTTTATGCAACTTGTATTGTACTGTATATAATGCTTGGCTGGTCCCATTGCTTTGCTCCAAATCTTTTGTTTCTAATTTAAGCTATTACTTTAAAGATCTATTTGTGGGCTCTGGCATGGGACATGCACAGACCATTGTCACCATTAGGGTTTGCAGAATTGACATTGCAACCAACTTGTGCATGTTGATGATGGTTATCATTGATGGACTCTTTTGTTGGTATTTGCAAGTGGGTTTCTTTGAATTACAGGAATGATTTGTTGGTTTCTATGATGTTTCCCCATTGAAGAGTTTGATCCTATATAATACATTATTTTTGCGTTAACAATGGATGTCTCACCCGTTGAATTTTAGACATTTATCGGTATAAATCATAAGCAAAACTAAGCCTACAAACATCTATCTTTGCTAAAATGCTATGCGATTTTGAGGTTTCAAACATTGCAAAACAATTATGAGAATATTTATAGATTTATAAAGATTCATATAATTTGCATGTACCAATGAAAAATGTTTCATTATTGACATCTAATTTATATATGTTTTAATTGTTTCCAGACTATTCATGTTATTTTAATTTGGTTATAAACTAGGTGATTTGTTTTAAATTGATATAACAATTTTTATATAAAAATTGTTGATGTGGCGACACAACATTTGAACTAACTAAATGTACTGATATAACTAAATTGGAACAAAATTTTGTAATTGAGGTCACCGCGTCAATTTTGTCCCATTTAATTTTTCAAGTGAATATTATTGCTTGAAAATTGTCTTATTTATAAATTTAGTCAACCTAAGTGTTACGTGTATTACATTAACAAAAAATCATGTCATTTTAACTTAATAATAATAAAGTGCATTGGACCAATTTAAAATAAATTAACTATTAGAATAAAATTAGAACGATGTGAAATTGTGAATAGTTCAAACTCAATACCGGTTCAAAACAAAATAAATAATTGAAGGACTAAAATGAAATATTTTTATACCTAGGATAAATGTGTTTAGATGCGAATGAATCCAAAGATTTTGATATATTAATATCATTAAAGAAAAATAAGACCAATTTTTTTTTTTCTGGGTGTCTTAAAGTGAGATCCAACGGATCCTACGTGGTAGATTGCCACGTAGGCGAAACCCACCTGCTCATATAAATAGGCCCCACGATGACTCAGCTCTGCTCATTTCATTTTCAGTTTTCAACACACAGAGAGCTTCGAAGAAGACGACAATGGCTATGGCTGCTACAACTGCAAGCTGCGCTAGGGTTTTCTCCACCTTCCAGGCCCACTCGGATCCCGAACATTCCGGCCACTACCGACCGGAATATTCTCGATTCTCCGCCAAATCCAGATCCTCCCCGCCTCTTCTGCTCAGCCGTGGATCACTCTCTGCTACCTCCTCTCTCATCTTCAAGTTCCCTCCCAACTTTGTCCGACAGCTCAGCACCAAGGCTCGTCGCAACTGCAGCAACATCGGCGTCGCTCAAATCGTCGCCGCTTCTTGGGCCAACAATGATCCGCCGCCGTCCGCTGATGTCACCAGCTCCGCGGAGATCGCTTTGGTGGCCGATCCGACGGCGGTGGGGAATGGCTCTTGCAAAGTAAATGATGTACAGTTGGCCGACGAACCGGCCGCTTTTTTGCGCTCCGATGGGAGCATTGCAGTTCATGCTGGTATTTTTTTTTTCTGGTCTTCTTCATTAATTTCTGATTGTTTTAGTAAGTGGTTAAACTAGCGAAATTGAGAGAAAGTAGATGTATAATCTTCCGTAATTAGTATCTGAAACAACGATTCTCCATTTTTTCCCTGTGATTGTCTAGTTTCTATTTATTTATGAAATATTGTTAATTTTTATTGTTATTATTGCAGGTGAAAGATTAGGTCGTGGTATAGTTACAGATGCAATCACCACTCCAGTTGTCAACACTTCTGCGTACTTCTTCAAGAAAACTTCAGAGCTTATTGATTTCAAAGTATGATCTGTTTCGCAAAATGTTGTATAGTGTCCTTACTGAGCTTGTTTTGAAATTTTTTGATGTGTTTGTGTATTGCACTTTAGGAGGGGCGTCATGCAAGTTTTGAGTATGGGCGCTATGGAAATCCAACAACAGTTGTTGCAGAGGAGAAGATAAGGTTGGTTTGTTCTTCATTTTGAAATGTGTTTGTTAAATTTTGAGACCTATTTGTCAGACTAAGTGATTGGATGTTCTCTGTGCTGAATAGTGCACTCGAGGGGGCTGAGTCGACTATGATAACTGCGTCTGGGATGTGTGTCAGCATTGTTATGTTTCTGGCACTGGTTCCTGCCGGCGGGCATATAATCACTACGACAGATTGCTACAGAAAGACTAGGATTTTCATAGAAACTGTTCTCCCCAAGATGGGAATCAAGGTGGGTGTTGCTTTGTGTTTTTTCCAATTATAAGTTTTGTAATAGCATTGTGTGTGTATGTGTAGCAAACACAGTCACAGAAAAGAGGACACAGATTGTGTCCTGGCTCTTGCATATTCATACAAGTTGTGAAGCTGATTGTTAGTTAATTATATTTATTGCATAGTGAAAACTTGGGCAGTAAAAGGGGTAAGATGATGTCTAGTTAGATCCTAGGTTTAGATGAGGGTTGAGTTTTATTAACAATCAACAGAACATGTATTTAAATGCAAAAGAGGGCTGCAAGATCAACAGAACTTCTTACTGAATTGCATATAAAGGACACTTTTTAGTCAGTGAAATTATGATAGGATGGTAAAATCAGTGAAAGTGGGGTGGTCTTGAAGTCTCATTTTTTGTTGAATTTTGATGTCACATGAGGCAAATATGCTCCCTCCTGCCCAACGCCTACATCTTTTTTGAGTTGCATTTACTTGAAGAGTTGTTGATCTCTTTGCTTAAGTAATTTTGACAATTAGGTAACTGGTGGGCAGATGACTTTTTATATTTGATGAGGAGATTTGCCTTATTTTTACCATAGATACAACATCTTTATAATTGTATGCAACAGAGTATATTTTACACTGATCAATTCCTACAAATATCATATAGCCAAAAAAAAAACTGTAGTGGTGCAATTTGGTTATCTGGAAAATCAAGGATCTAAAGTGCAGAAAGTATTGGAAAACTAAGTTAAGCTTTCGTTATGACTTTGTGCAGGCCACTGTCATTGATCCTGCTGATATGGATGCTTTGAGATCTGCCCTGGATGAAAACAATGTTAGTAAATACTTCGCCTATTTGTTTCTCATGTAGTCATGTTGTTTACATGTACTTTATAGAAATGACTACAGAACCTGACTTAGTAACATGCTTTTTGTTCAGGTTACACTTTTTTTTACAGAATCACCAACTAACCCATTCCTCCGTTGTGTTGACATTGAGTTGGTATCGAAGCTTTGTCATAGCAAGGGTGCACTTGTTTGTGTTGATGGAACATTTGCAACACCTTTGAACCAGAAGGCCCTTGCCCTTGGTGCTGATCTTGTTTTGCACTCTATGACAAAATATATTGCAGGTCACAATGATGTAAGTATGTTATTATTCAGTCTATTTGTTCAAGGGTACTCACTTTTTCGTTTTTATTGGAAACTTATCTAACAAACCAGCTGGATGGTGACTATTACAGGTTCTTGGTGGTTGCCTGAGTGGCTCTGAAAAGCTAGTCTCTCCAGTTCGTAAAATGCATCACATTCTGGGTGGTGCTCTTAATCCAGTAAGTTCATTATTATCAGTACTTGGCAATATCTAGTGTCATTGTTTGAACTGCAAATTAGCAATGATTGATCAGACTATGCATTTTTTTTGTGTGTGTGCTCAAAATTGGAGTTCTTGTGCCACTTGGATTCACTATGTTTTGTTTTATCAGAATGCCGCATATCTGATCATCCGAGGCATGAAAACACTGCATCTTCGTGTACAGCAGAAAAACACTACAGGATTGAGGATGGCCCACCTTTTAGAGGCACATCCCAAGGTACAGTTTATGGATTCTGTCTTTGTAAATTATGAAGGTTTCTATTTGTTATGTTCTCAAGTTACTTTTCAGCAACAACCTGCCTTTGCCGTATGCCCTAGTAAACTGACATAAAGGTCTTGCAGGTGACACATGTTTACTATCCAGGCCTCGCGAGTCATCCTGAGCATCATATCGCCAAGCAACAAATGACTGGTTTTGGCGGTGTGGTTAGTTTTGAGGTGGGTGCACTGTTTGATATACCATATGCTCTACTGCACCAATTTCTATTTTGAACGATTTACCAATTATTCACGCCTCTGATGATGTTTACTTTTATAGATTGACGGGGACTTGAACACTACTGCAAAGTTCATCGATGCCTTGAAAATTCCTTACATCGCTCCTTCCTTTGGAGGCTGTGAAAGCATCGTAGATCAGCCTGCAATAATGTCATACTGGTATGCTTTTCTGTTTATGTCCCTCTAATCGTTTTTACATGCTACAATTAGTTGTGTCGGAAGAGGATGTTTTCATTATTCCCAAACCAATTTCCAACACTTTGTGCTTCTTGTTATTAATCAGGGATCTTAGCCAATCAGAGAGAGCTAAATACGGGATCAAGGACAATCTGGTGCGATTTAGCTTTGGAGTTGAAGACTTCGATGACTTAAAGTATGATATTCTTCAGGCCCTGGAGACCATATAGGAGATGAGTAGCTTACACTTAGTTTTCTTATCCATGCTTTCTGAGACTTGTGCCAAAGATTGGCTTCAGTTTTCATTTTCACACATTTTGTCATGTTTCTAAGGTTTTAATCAATCAAGGTTGCTAGTTAATGTTGATGGAAAATGAAATGGCTATGTATCAATCAGATGCATAAATTTGACATCTGATTCTAAGAGAAAAATATCTTGGGCCCATTTGATTCCTGAAGTGGTTGAGGAGTTATTGTGACATGAAAGTGCTTCAAGAGAGATGGCTCGTTATTGATTTCTGAGGTTGAAAAAAGAAATACACAAAAGACAAGATTTTGTGATGCTTTGATTGATTGAAACTAGTTTATGTCTCCATCTTGACAGGGCTTTGTGGTCAAAATAATTGACCATTATCTTCTATGTTTATGTTCTATTTTCTGATCAAGTCAATAGAGAACCACAAGAAGGTTTTTTAGAACTCTATTCAACTGTCACCATAGAGAAAATTCAGAATCTTGCAATGGTTTATTCCATTTCACTATTCATGTTTCAGTCGTAGGAAACTTCCCAGGTTCAAAATTGGTTGTTTGATTGTTCTTTCAACCAACGATTATGTACATTAGAGAATAAAAGATATGAACAGTTAGTTCTAGAATTTCAGAATTTTAGTGACTGCCGCTATATATTAACGGAAATTCAAAGACTTGAAGTATATTTGTTATGCCAATATATATTTGACACGTCGTTGTAAAATTACCGGACATTTTGAACATATCTAAATTATCTGCTCTAAATTATACAAATTATTGTACTTCACGTCCTCATTTATAATAATTTAAAGTTAACATCACTAATTGTACGAATATACCTAGCAATTCAAGCTGCAGATTGGGCCAAAAAAGCTCACGCGTTCGTATTTTGTAAATTCTTAGTACTGAGCAACAAGACACGTTAGAACTGATGAAAAGTTTTCAATTAAAATACGTGTGTTCTTGACTAACCCGCATTTGATTACCAAAAAGAGTAATTAACCAATGTTTAAAAAATCCCTTTTCTCCACCCTAACATGTTTTCAAGAGTATAAAACAAAAAGAACATGAAAAATCTTCTAATTAAAGCATAATCTTGTTAGCTAAAAAAAGGTCAAGAAAATGTTCTGTATTAGCCGATAGTGAAGCACTGAAGCTTTTAACTTCATTATCTTTCTTGTCAAAGAATCCTTTTTGGGTAAATAAAATTATCACTTCATCACCAAAAACTGTGTGCTGTATTGATTCTTTGGACTGTTCTTGTGAATCTTATCTATTGAGTCATTAATTTATATGCCGAATCTGTTTCTTGATGTATGTTTCAGAGCTCAAAGAAAATGACAGAATATAATGAAATGTTATTTTCATATATACCATGTTAGACATGCATCAATTACATATCTCCAAAGGTACCAAAATCCAAAAAATAAACTGCATTTACAATCAAAATCTTAAAACAAGAAGAAAAAAGAAAGGTAATATCAAGAAGATTCTTTCATGTTGCCTATGGAAAACTTGGATGCCACTCATTGCCATCCCCAAGAAAATAGTGTCATGTGCTGCTATTTTCAAACTTCTGAAATGTGTGTTAATTTTGTATTCTTGCTGATAATTTCTTTGAGACTACTCGTCTTTGTCTTCATCTTCGTCGTAGTTGAATGGCAATGGCACTGACTTGAACGCCCGGTACTTGCCTACATTGTTCAAATGCTCGTTCTCCAATCTGTTATCAATCAAGAACACGAGAACAAAGATGAGTATTCTGAAAAGTCAATCAAGAAAGCGATGTTTCGGTTTCAGAGATGTTGTTTTTACCTGAAGAAGTTCCAAATTCCACGACGAACGATCTCAAGACTAGCAACGATCGTAGTCACAGTTTGTTTGTGCAATGAGAATATGGGGAAGTTGAGCACAGTCTGCAACCAGGCAAATCTCAACAACACGTTCGTGCCCTGCAAGTTATATCAGCATGTTAAATGAAACTCACAATCCCATATTAGAAAACAAACATAGCATCATTTCTTGAATCTTGAATCTCGAATCTAGATTCTTGAATCTTGAACTTACCATGGCAATGTAGTAGACTTTCTTGTGAGGTACAAGCAATTTGTCTCTCAACAACCAGTTCTTGGAATCTTTCTTCAGGACGCCCCAGTCATGAACAAAGTCCCACCAAGTGCAGAACAATGCAGCGATGGCTGAGAAGATCCAAGCTACCGTCTTCCACCCAATGCCTTTGTCGAGACTGTAAGCTGTTCTCAAGCACACAGCCACAATTGTCAAGAAGTACTTGAGCCCATTCCATCCTTGTTCTGGGTTCTTCTCTTCGTATAGCCTTCTCAGGCACTGAAGAAGGCGAGCCCAGTATGGAATCACAGCTACAATGAAGTAGAAAGTGTTGTAGACGTCGTGTGACGCGCACTTGTTTTCTCTGTGCTTGTAGTCTCCCCAACCATAGTAGCAAATGTAAAATTCACGGCTCCTGAAGGCTTGCACTTGGCTGGTTAGCTGATCACCCAAGAAGAAATCTGGGAGTGTGACCTTGTAGAGTGGAGCACAGATGCAATGGAACAGGCATGTCAAGAAGAAGTATCGACTTGATCGGTATAGGACATTGAAGGGCAAGAACAAGACGACAAATATACACTGCAAAAGAGAAAGAAACAAGAATTATGATCAAGAAACCAGTCATCATCAAGAAAATGGCTAATGGGTCAAGTTATGATCAAGAAACTAGTCATCATCAAGAATATGATTAATGGGTTTATGTTATCATCAAGAAAATAGCTAATGGGTTTTGGTTTGATCAAGAAACTAGGTGTCATCAAGAAGATGATTAGTGATTTTAAGTTAACATCAAGAAAATGGTTAATGGGTCAATTTTGATCAAGAAACTAGTCATCATCAAGAAGATGATTAATGGGTTTAAGTTTGATCTAGAAACTAGTCTTCATCAAGAAACTGATGCTTATTGAGTTAAGTTTTGATCAAGAAACTGACTTACCACAACCAAGTTGAGAGGAATGAGCTCAGTGAATGCTTTGTAATCTTTTGTTTTTGGGTCCATCTGCATATCAAGATTGGAGAGCACACTGATGAGTGCTAACACTGCAATGCCAAACCCGACTAGCATAACCTCCCGGTAGCCTAATTCGGTTCCTTGCTTGAATCCAAAGATGAAAGCATAATTCACTCGGTATCGCCTCCAGTAGTATATGTTGATTGCATACATAGCCAAGTGCAAAACAATGAACCCAAACAAACTGCAAAAAGATAAGAAACCAATGCAAATTGAGGTTAATTTCAGTTGCTGGTACTTTTGTTTCAGAATAAGCTTTCAAATGAACCATATCCAGATATTTTACCTGTAAAGTGGAAACATAGTGTTCATGTATTGTGTTGCTCCTTCATGATTCATGATATTTCGAGCTCGAATAATCAAAATGAGAGCAATCACAAGAGCTGATGTGCAGCCAGCAAAGAAACCTGCAAGTTTTCAGATAAAACAGGTTCAAGAACATGTTCAAGGTCTCTAGTTCAAAACCTTAGATTTGACAAAAACATACCCATTGAGAATGTTGTTCTGTGCCTCTCTCTTCTTGCTTTTGGTCTCAATATGTTCATGCCTTTGGTTCTATTTGAGTTTGAGAAGTGCTTGATGAAAGTGGCTTCAACTCTGTCCAAGAGCTTGCTGACCTCATCAGAGCTTCCAAGATAAGAATTATCCACCATCTTCATGTAAGCTTTTGATGCAGTTCTTGAAGTAATCTGCAACAATTGCAACACAATAAGACTCTGATTCTTGAAAAACAAGAAAATAGTTTTTTTTTTCAAGATTCAAGAAATGAAGTACCTTATCATATTTCTTCATGATTTTGGAAAAGGCCAAGGTGTTCAAGAAGCTGAAGCTCTTGAGAAGCCTTAGCTTCTGGTAGAATTCTACAAAAGCCCTCTTGAGCTGATCCTCAACCTTCCTCAGATTCTCTCTGGTGAAGTTCAGCTCTGTGTGTCTTGGGACCTTGAGGACTCCTTTAATGGTGGATCTTGGAGTTTCCAAATGGTTGTGCATCTTCACATTTCCAAGAACCTCCATTGGAGCTATTCTTGTGGGCACTATGTTCATTGCTGGTTTCTGCATCTGAACCTTTTCTTTAGGAGGACTACTTTTCTTGGTTTCTCTAATCTCATCTTCCACTGAGTCTTCTCTCTCATGAATGCTTGGTCCTTCTTCAATCACATCCATCTGAACCCTTCCTGCAAAAACCAAACAAAACCCCTAAATCAGAACAAGAAACAGAGCAAAAAAAACAGAGCAAAAACAGAGGATCTTGATAACATACTGCTAGCAGAGAGCTTGGTGCTGGCTGATTTGCGAGCTCCAAACGGAGTAGAAGCGGCCACGGCGGCGGCGGAGGCGGCGACATCGGAGGCGAGGCGGGTGATTTCAGCTTTCCGGTCAAAAACCTCCGGCGGGTTCTCGACCTTGATCCGAAAAGCAATCAGAGCATCCATTTGCTTGTCAAGCATCTGAGCTTCCTTCACCACCTCCGACACCTTGGCTTTGTAAAACTTCTCGACCTTATTGAACTCATCGTCCAGCCGCCGGAAATACACCAGCTCGTACTCGCCGCCGTCCTCGGAGGCCATCAAGAAAGTGGTCTCGTAGCTCTGGTTACCATCTCTGTTCACCGAGTTAACCAAAATCGCCTGAGCCTCCAAATCCGGCGACCCCGGGCTCGTCGGCTCGCGCCTCTGCGTCAACCCACTAAACGCTCTGTAAAGCGAAATCTTGCGCTTCAGGCCGTGACCGGCGGCGCCGCCGCCGCCGGCCGGCCTCTGCCGCTGCTTAAACCTCTCGACCTCTTTCAAAAGGGTCTTCAAGAAATCATAGTCCATGTAAGCTTCTTGCCACTCAGGCACCATTTGCGACACAAACTCCTTCCCGAACTTCATGACTGGTTCTGCAGCCAAGAAACAGAGGACTCTGTTTTTGCTGTTGCTCTGTTTTTGGGTGAGCAAGAAAAGAAGAAAAAATAAAAGAATCGAGTGAGGATTGGTGAAGGGTTAGGAAGAAATTGTGAGTGTATATATAGTGACCAGAGAATTGGGCATGGAAGTGAGAGAATTATAAAAAATATGGTGAAAATTTTCACGTGAGAAGGTTCAGAAGAAAGAGCAGCTAAAGAAAAATGGTGGACTCGGTCAATTTTAACATACCAGATGATACAATCGAGAGACTGGAGGAGCAATGCCAATATTATTTAATATATTTTTATAAGGTTTTTTTGTAAAAGATATTTTTAATCTTTTATAGGGTTTTGTTTTTGGGGCCAAAACAGAGTATCTGTGTGTACTGTGTAGTGTTGAATCAATATGGTTGATTTTCTTTGGTAAAACAGAAGAAGCTGTCATTTTTGAAACATCTATGATACATTTATTTAGGTTGTATTTACGAAAATTTAAATTATACCATTAAAGTTGTCTTCAAATAAGAGCATAAATATAAAATAAAATAAAACGGCATTGCAAGAAATGAATTGCAACTGCATTGTTCAATCATAAAAATAAGACTTATTTTATTTTTTAAATAGTACTGTGTTTTGATTTTAAAAAAAAATAGTACTGTGTTTTAATTTAATTATGTGAGTGTTGATATAAAAATAATTAGCATAAGTTGAGCATAGCAACGTGTATTAGTAATTTAATAGACCACGGGTTACAGTGGCTGACTGCTAGGGGAGACACAATGGCACAGTGATGAGTCATCTTCAACTTTGTATCAATTAAATAAATTTTGGTCTTCTAAAGTACTGTTTTTTCAAGTCATTGTGTGTAGAATAGATATATTATTTTAGAAATTTTCAGATATTTTTGCATTTATCTCTCAAAATGTATTGTTCTTTAAACTCATTATATTTACACAAATATTATAAATCACCCCTTGTTAGCAAAATATGTTTCAAATATGTATTATATTGAAATGCTTATTAAAAAATTTCTTCACTAATCACCAATGAAACTTCAATTATATCCACAACACTAATTATTTTAATGGAATTCTTAATTATTATTTTATATAAAAAATGTCACTAGTACTATATTTCATAAAAGACCCCTAAACTTTAATGCTTGGAGTATAGTGATGGGCTGGTTACAAAAATTTATTACTCTCAATCATCATAGTTAATAGTGATAAATATTTGTAAGTTCCTGTCTATTCCTTCATTAGGTTAAGGCTTAAATTAAGGAATATTATAGAATATTAAATAGAAATCTATACAATAAAGCAAATTTTATACTATTTTTAGAGTTTTAGGTTAAATATATTGAATTGAATAGAATGGTCATGGATTGTTAGGCCACACCTTGACTTTATTGAATAAAAGAAGCAAAGAGCATTTGTTGAGTTTACATAACAAGAAAAGACAACAATTATGGCACTGAAATGTCTCTCAACCACTCCTCCATTTAGTCATAATTGTTGAATACCTAATAAAATATCAACATATGAATCTTAAAAACATTTGCTAATAAAAAATTGGCATGAGACATGTAGACACACAAATATTTATGATTCTAAACAAGATTAATTTAATTTAGTTTAAAATGAGAATCTATAGTAACATTTTAAAAATTCATTGCAATGGTTTGGGTCTACTAAGACTTAATTCGCTAGTTTCTAATAATAAGAGAAACAGAAATACTAGTATGTACATGATTAATACCGGTTGAAATTTAGTTGACGCACTTGAAATGATAAGTTGTCAAAATTCAACAGTAAATGCAACATAAACGGGTCACCTTCGAGTCATGGCCTAAATCATAATCAGCTTTGATGTCATGTTAAACTTTACTCAAACCTAAAAATTTAATTGTATTGGTGGAGGACCCAACTTGTAAATCAATGACAACGTTCTTCTGATGTATTACATATTAACAAAGGGTGTTTTTTTTTTTTTGTTTTTTTTTTAACAAAGGGTGTTTGGAGTATTTTACTTTTCTCGGACATTATTTAAATAATCATGTTTATTTTTTTAGAGATTTTGGATAATCATGTTAATTAATGTTTTGTAAATATTTTTTTATTGTAATATATGAAAACATCTAAAAATATATATATATCTTCTATAATCACTCATCACTGTAAAGAAGCATAAGCATATTTACAGAATCATTATTAGGTAAAGTCCTCTTTAATTAAGGTTTCTTTTGAAAATATTATTACTTAAAACCAGCTTTAGTGAAATATTTTATTTACTATTTTCTCTATAAAGGGACTTGGTATTATTTTGATGGTCCACGTTTTGAAATAGCATGGCTCAAAATTGACTTATATTAAGACCATATCTCTATAGCCTTTTATCATTTTAATTTTGACCCATTTGTGTAGGTACATACCCTCCAAATAGGACTTGTGTTGTGTCCCCCATTGATTCAATTATTATTTGCCCTCTTGCATGATTGGTGTTTGGGTCATTGGATTTGGTCCAATTCTGGTCCAATTTCCAAACACCTATCACTATCATTTTAATAACCAAATTAGCATGTTGATTATATTATTGATTTGATTAATTTCATTGACGCTTGGGTTGTTTAACTTGTTTAAACCGGACGGATTAGAATAAATTTTGTAAATTGAGGAAGCCATAATGTGGATGATACAAAAAGTAATAATACGTTTTGAAAAATTAAGAATAAATTGAAATAACACAAAATAAATAATAAATTTGTAATTAAATTGTGAGCTTAAAGTTTTAAATGTATGGACCGAATACTAGACAAGTTGACATCTAATCTAATTTCGATATACCCTTTTAATTTGGTTCAATATTTTGGCCCCCCCAAAAAGAGAACACTTTAATTGATAGAATATACCAATCAATGATGTGATATCAATGTATTTGCTTCCTTCTTTGTCACCCAAATTCAAAACATACAGAACTATCACCAAATAATTATTTTCCGTGAATGCATATACAATGTGATGTCATAAAAATTTGATCCAAGCACCAACCCGTTTTGATTTTAAAATGTTTTTTTTTAAAATATATTAAGAGTGTGTTCAATTTAACTTTTAACACAACACGATATTATACTTTGCCTGAACGATCTAAAGGGAAACTATTTTTGTGGCTCCCCCTCCCTCTATCCACATGATCGATATTAAATTGACTATTAATTTAGTCAGTAAATTTTTATTTTGGTAGTGTAAATTTATTTATTAAGTACATAAGTAATGCTAACTAAAAATTATAAGTAATGAAAACGAATGAAAGAGAGACATGTGGCACCTGAGAGACAAGTACGTGGCGCTCAATCGCTACATCTCTCTTTAATGGTGTCCTACCGTTATGAAAACTAAGCAAAGAGTACACATCTCCACGTAGGAGGTCGTGGGTTCAAATCTCATTGCGTCGGGTCGGGTGGGGTTTGGGTTAAAAGAGGAGAGCTACCCCTGTTGTGTAGCTCAACTTAAAAAAAAATAAAAAGTAAGGATCCCAATCGAGTACCCTTACACAAAAATGAAAAGACGAAAATTTTTATTACATTTTTTAAACTCGGGTAAGATAGATGCATAAATAAATAAATGTTATAAAATTGATTTAGTTGATTGAATTAATTAAGCCTGCACTCCAATTAAAACCTAATTATTTAAATATTAACTATGTTTTTTTTTATAAGCAAGCGGTACCTTTTATTCATCTAACCCGAAGGTCCAAATAAAATTACAA
>JAYMTF010002659.1:0-17451 GCA_036897485.1 Pelargonium nanum | reverse complement strand
TTGGGAAGCAACCTAAAGAAGAGCACTGTTTGATGATTGAGAAGGTTCCAGTGATTATGGCTTGGCTCCCAACCACTGCGGCAAGTATGGCTATCACTAGAACTGGCCATCTTAGTTTCTCTGGAAATAAAGTGCAGGGCACTCCATATTAGTCGAAACTTGATTGTTATACAAATTACAAATTCTTGAGAAATGACTGAAAGTTGTTACCTGGTACAGATACATAAAATCCAATTCGATAATCACTTTCAACATCATGATGTTGAGATAGATAGGCAGCTTGACCCATATAGGCAAGAATTAAGGATGGATACACCACAAAAGTGAAAGCAATCTGCAAAAAGAGTCGGTGTTCATTATAGGTGAATATGTTACATATGAATATATGATAGTGTCAGGCTGAAATTAGGAAAGAAAGATCATGCACTTCTTTGGCCACAGTTCAAATTAGTGCTGTTTATCCTCTGTAATTAATAATTGTACCAATCGATACCACTGAAGTGCATGCAAAGACACAAAAGGGGACATATTGAGGTACTAATTCATATTAGAAGTTGGTACTTGAGGAACCATTTCAGTACATCCTAAATAAAATTCTCCAGCAAATAATTGATGCATGGACAAATCCACTTGAATATGAAATGGTAAATGAATGCTTTTAAGCTGAGACTTTGTTCCTTGTTCAGATTCCGAGAGAAAACTAGTAAGTAGTAAGAGTCAATCTCGGCACCATGAATGTGCAGATCACATCAAAATCCGTCTTCCTAACAAGTCTAGAGAGACAGGGAAATTCACGAAAACAATGAAGAGGAAGAATAGAAAATTTTACATACAGTTCTTAGTTATTTACTAACCCATAAATCTCATTATTTGATTTGTTTGGATCTCTTATGGGTTAAAATTCATATTCATTTATCTCCAATTACCAATTCAGACCAGAGTCGAATCAACCTTGCATGGGTATACAGGAGCCTAATGGAAAACTAATGCTGCACTGGATGTAACAGTTTCTTCTCGCCAAAAGTAACTCAGTGCACAGAACATGGCACGACCAATGTACGAAGTGAAACTTCAAATTTGTATACCAGAATATGGTTTAACATACCGGCCCTGTCTACTTTACTGAAAAGTCATGATTACCGATGCCCATTCTTTACTAGACAGATACTTAATCCCACAATAAGATATCAGGGATTCATATGAAGTGGAGAGGGCTCTAGAAGGCAAAAAAGAGAAGGGACTTTCTACAGAACGGGATTCATATGAGGTGCTATGCAGGTGAGTAGTTGATTTTCAAGTTTGAACTTAATTTTTATTACAAAATGGCCTTCCACTGTTAATCAGATACTAATCAAAGATTGATATAAGTAGTAGAACCATCACAACCGAGTAATGACTGGCATTCCAACAACAAGACTAGGCAGAAAAATTACTATAGCACAAGCTACTTTAGTATCATACAGTTCAAGCAATCTATAGATGGGGTTGAAAACAGACCTGTATTGACAGCTGTGAAAAATGTCCAAGGTCCGCAAACATAGCTTCTGAACCTGGAAAACAAAAAAAAAAGTGTGTCAAAGCTTGTTACTCGCAATATAGCACAAACTCTAAATTAACCATCACATAGACATGCATACCTGTTATACATAACAAAATCCCACCCAGGGACATCCAACCTCCTCTTTGAGTTTTCTTCAAGAACTTGTACATGTAATATGGAGAAAGTGCTCGATACACTTGAGGATTCCAGTGAAAGATGTTATAAATACCAATAGAACTGATGCAGAAGAGCCATGTAATGACCACAGGAGCAAACAAAAACCCAACTCTGTGGGTGCCATAGTGTTGAAGAGCAAACAAGCCAATCAATATGATGCACGCAGCTGGAACTTCTACATCTGCAGAATTACATAACTTTTAGAAGGGGCTTTAAGATGGTAGAAATGATCAAGCAGTACTCCTCGCAATTCCGACCATTACAAAGCAATCTACAAACTAATCATGGAATGCTAAAATCTAAGTTCTGACACAAGTATATAATGTGGAGGCCAAGCGCTTTAAAAACATGGGGATTTTACAGCTGTCAAGAGAGTAACATAGTTTGTGCAGGAACCATAACTTTCATCTTTCATTTTTACGAGTTTAAGCATTATCTTGCGATGCATTAGCTATTACGCAACATAGCTGTGGTGTTAGTGTTACTTACACACACATCACTCACAACACACAAGCTCCTAACCTAAGTCGCCTCGCCTCAACTATTTTGAGGCTCCATAGTGCGCCTCGCGCCTCAAGCACGCCTCAGTGGGCTTTTTTAAACACTGCTTGGAGATTACTAATACCATTTGAGAAAACTAGTTGATGATACATAATAAATCAAACCTAACAGAGATCGCCACATCAGCACCCGAGGCGGGACCCACACAAATGGACAAAAATAGAATGCCAAATTGCACAAGACAGCGCCTCCAAGGACGGATCTCCAAGACCACGCTTGTGGGCCCCCTTTTGGTGGTCCAAATACGCATATTTTAGCCCAAACCCGGCCTGCAATCCACCATAGTTCCCCTCCATGACCAGTTTCAACATATTTGGGATCTTATAATCAGATTGGAACCCTAAATACCTCTACACCAATCACAATTGAGGAGGCACCTCACCTCAACCAATCAGAGATGAGCAGCTCCCCTATAAACACCCATGGGTCTAAGATTTTGTCATTCCATACACTCCAGATTTTATATTTGGTTCTGATCTTGATTCACTATTTAGAGTTCTTACTCTTACGCCAAAGGCGAGTTCAAGTGCAACGCACTAATTTTCACTTAAGAAGTGCTTTATTTCGTAGGACTTTTGGACTACATAAGAGTTAGACGATTCATGGCAAGAACTCAAGTGTTTTTATCCAACTGCAACTGAACTATGACAAGACTGGTTTGTGGCACAAATCGGGCGGGAAATTGTGCATCACTAGTATGAGTTGTCCCCAACAAGTTTGACAAACATAAATTTAGGTAAAAACTTATTTACATAAGTGCCAAATTATGAAGTTGTTACATACTTATGGTATGAAACTGAAACTAAATAACTTCAGAATTTGTTACATTGAACCACGTGAAGAGGATTCAAATTGAGCATGCTAAAATCCTGCAGAATTCCAGCAATGCTATATGCAAGAAAAAATTACTAAACATGTGAGCCAAAAAGAACAACAATGAAGAGTAACTCATTCTACTCACATTAAGGCTTAAGTTATCATCAAAATCTAAAGGATATTCAAATATCAAATCACGAGGAATATAACAAGTTCGAGGATCATACATTTGTGATGCTCTTTCGCCATCGAAAGCTCAAGACCGGAAACTGCAGAAAACACTGAACACATCCAAAATCAAATGATCCCATCAGTTCAAATCTCTGAAATTTCAAAAATTGAAATAAACCCGCAAAGCCAGAACTCATAATCACCAGAAATAGCTGGTGTGAGCACACCATCCCCAATCACCATGCAAGTCCCAATCAAAGCCAGAACAAGCAAAAACCTCTGCAAAACCCTATACTTCTCCAAGGTGAATTTCAATCTGGACCCATAACTGGTCTCACTTGGGACAACCATCCCCTCCTTCTTGTACTCAGTGAGCTCCTCATCTGCCAATTGGCAATTGGTCATTGACCCGACTCGGGCGTGTCGACACAGCAACGAGTAGAGAGCAAAGGTCCCTCCTTCACCATTATCATCAGCTCTCAGAACAATAAAAACATATTTCAATAGAGGAACCAGAGTGAGAGTCCAGAAAATAAACGACAAAACACCAAATATCTCCTCATTAGTTTCCGAATGGTCAATATCTTCATCGAATGTGCTCTTGTACACGTACAGAGGCGAAGTGCTCAAATCTCCATAGACCACACCGAGGCTCTGATAAGCCAGAGTGAGCACCGTCCTCCATGATTCTCTCTGCAACACAAAAAAAAAAAACAAAAACAAAAAAACCCAAATTACGAATCAGAAAGTTAAAACAGATTATGCTCCCAAAACACCAATCAATGCTTGTTTCTGGACATGCCCATCTCACCTTAATCGAATTCTGATTAAACCCAGTTTCTAGATCCATGATTGGTGGCCTTAGAAGCAAAAAGGAACCATTTTTACTGATAATCAATCTCGACCCATTAGCCAAAAACCAGACAAAATGTGATCAGCAGCTAAGCGAACAATTAAAGATGGTGATGAAAACAACTTACAATATATATATTTGCGTGCGTTTCTCTGTGTATTTTTGTTCTGTAGTAGGTGAGAGTGAAGAAGAAGGAGGTGGGCAGTTTTTTTTTTGTTTTTGCTTTATATGGAAGATTAAAAAAAAAGTAGTTTTTTTGGGGGTCTGTTTCATGTGCTGAGTCTAAGCACCACTTGGCTGCGTGAGAGACATTGTTGAAGTCTCAGTCTCAGATTTGGCAGAAACTACAGAAACAGAGGCATCTAATGCTGTGCTGTGAAGTGTTCAATTTAAATTTCTTATTTCAATTGAAAGATTTGATTCCAGAGTTTCTTGTAGTTGTGGGAAAGGTGACCGAGTTGACTCAGTTAAATTTTGGTAAAAATTAAATTTATTTATTTTGGATATAATTTTGTTTCCAGTTATAACTGCTGACACATGATTCTTACTAAACCTGACTGTTTTAATCCAAAAATAAAAGTAAAAAAACATGTTACATGGCCTACCGTTTTTTATTAATTATTTTTAAATTGTATAAAACATGCTATTATTTAATGAATTAATAGGAAACGTTAGTTTTATGTTTCATTTGTGCACTTGTGTGCAATGCGCGTTAATAATAACTTGTAATCAGACCAATTAAAATTTGTATGTGACATATATTAAATGTAAAAACGCGCACCAACAATAACTTGTAACCACACCATTGTAAGTGGATTACTAAATTTATGTAACGACACCAATGATATTTGTAACTACTATATTTTCATATCAAAACGCATGACAATAAGAATTTGTAATCAAACCAATTGTAGTCTGTAACTAAGGTGCACATATATGTACCACACGTGAAACAAACACATATGTGTCAATCCTCTTCCTTATTTCATTACCAAGTTGTTGCTCTCTCTCTCTCTCTATATATATATACGTTTACAAAGTCGGTTTTTTCATGGATGCTCTTGATTTTAGAGTGGTCGTGGTTTCTTGGATTTATAGATGCAAATTGTGGTGTCCATCATTAAAACAATAAGCTTTTGTTTCAATTGTAAGTTAAGGTGTTGTTAGAGTTTGTAGAGCGACGAAAATGTAGATTTGCGATGAGTTTATTTTTATTAATATGTGCACAAGATACCATGAAAATAGTAACAGAAATGACGGTTGCTGAGAAATAAAATGTGGTGGCTCAGTCGGAGCCTTCGGATTAACTTAATTGTAAAGGGAATGGTGATGCATGCATGCACAAAAGCACACCAATAAAAGAAGCAATATCGAGGAGGAAGTGTTGGGTGTGAGAGCGATATGAATGTGATTAAATAATCACTAATTTAACTAAAACAGTACAAGAATGGTTGGTGTCTATGAATAATTAAAATGGTGATGGTGATTGTGGTGTGTGTGTTGCAATATAAGTTAAAAATTAGGGCGTCAATATTTGTTGTGGTGTTGAAGAAGACGTGTTCTCAACCATTCTATATATTAAAGAAATTAAAATTAAAATACATTGAGATTCAACAAAGCATGCTTGTTGTCGTCAAGCAAATGGATCATACTGAAACATTCAAACTTCAAAGTGTTTAAAAAATAGTCAAATATATTAAATCATTTTTATAGTATTGGTCGCACGTGTGTGGAACCCTAGAAATTAGATATGTAATTATATGAATAGCAGCCATGGTTTGGTCGATCTCAATAATTCAAAATAGTTCGTAAACTTTCGAATATTGATCAAATTTAGTGTTTGAACGAACCTTTGATATAAGCTCTAAAAGTAAATACCATTTTGAATTAAAAAAGCCGAGGACTATATCGGGTCAAAACATAAATATTCATGAGCCATTTTAAGCTTAAAAATAAATTTAAGGACTAAATTGAGTTTTTTACTTTGTATATTTTATGTGTTGTTCACAATTATATGAATGAATTATTGAAACAATAACTAACAAAAATAATACTATAATTGTGTTGTTCATGACATGACATATGAACTGCATAGAGAGATTCTGTTTGAGAGAAATATGAAGCTCCATAGTCCATATATATGAAATTTAAGTGAGTTTTGTTGGTCATCATTGTCCATTGATGATCCAACAAGTGCAAGATATGTAGGGTGGGTAGGGTGAGGGAACCAATAATTTGAAATAATTAGGTCACAATTAATTTTTGTTTTGTTTGTTTAACTGGTCTTTAACTCATTTCTAATTTTAAATAGAAGAGATTAGGTATTTGGTCATTCTTGAGAAAATAATACAATGTCTAAAATTTTGTATGAACAATATTGTATAAACTAATGTGGTATAGGTAACATATTTGATGTTAAAATTTTATGTTTCAAAACCTAACGTTAAACGAATATTATTGTCCTGTACGTATTATAGCCACACTACAAGAAGTGTGTGCATATATGATATATGCATTATTTTTTTTTAAAGTGTGTGCATATGCGTTTTAGTTTCTTAATATTGTATATCGCAAATGATGTGCGTCCATATACTCAATCAATAATGGTTACGAAGCAAAGAAGAAAGGTTTGCAAAATTATTGATCAACTCGAGTATGCATATAATCCACAAAAAAATTTAAAATTTTGTTATCTTACAATTAGTATTGATGCGTTTCTTCAGACTCGGTGAAAATAAATGCACCATAATGATATTGTGTTGTTCGAGTAAAAGATCGAAAATATAGAAAATTGTTTCCATTAGATTATGTAATATGTACACATTTTCTCTATTTCGGCAATCACAAGATCAAAACAAATGACAACTACTACTCAATAATCATCACCTTCAAATATAAGTCTTCTAAACTTTAATTCTCATTTGCCCACCACCCTCACTTTTCTCTTCAATTTTCAACTTCACTCAAAATTAACACAAATTTTCACCCTTTAAAATAAATGTTATATTGACTTCTTGTTTCATTACTGGTTATTTGACTTTTATACCCTACTTTTTCAATAAATTCAACGAAAAATTAAATTATCTTTAAGATTTTTTTTTTGCATGGATGATGAAATAGAATAGTACAAAGATATATTAAAAAGAATTATAAGATTAATAATGTAATATACATGCATAGTTAAATTACCGTTTATAACTACTTTAACCCACAATTTTAAAGATAATTTATTAGCATTGAACTTTTCTTATCTACTTGCTCTGTACTAACTCATGTAACATAGTGTTAATTATTCAAATATTTTCTCCAAAAAAATGTGTAAAATATAAATATTCAGTAGTCAACAATGGGTGATTGTAATGTTGTTTGTACGGTAAGTGAATCCAGAAAGAATCAGAGTGGTATATACTTCTGTTGTGGCTTCAAAAACAAAATTGCTGTCTCAGCTTTGACAGCTACTATCACACAAATATTTGAATAAAAAACTAATGAGACTTTTCATATTTCAAAGAGTTTAGTAGCTTTTTTCTTCTTCTTAACCATGAGGTATTAGAAAGTGGGCCACGATTAATACGAGATCAACACTTTTAAGCTATACCACACATACTAATTCTCGTTGAATTTCCTGAAACTCAAACTTGAGATTTCAGATTAAGCCGGAACAATCTCACTTCCTTGGCAGCTGTTGTTTAAAAGGAGCATCAAAATTGAAAAAGATTAGAAATTGGCCAAAAAGCCCACTTATAGATAGTTATTGCCAATTCAGCCCATAACTAGGCCCATTTGGAAACAATAGCAAGGGAAGAGAAAAATGAAAGGCAAGAAGCTGATATGAATTTCAGTATGGAAATTTCTTGAAAAATCTTCATTGATGTTATGATATGAATGTGTTGGTCAGTGTAGCTATATAAAATCATTACACCATATATGTCATTCCAACTTGTATAACATTCATGTGAGGCACGCTTATATTTGCAGCACTAGCTCTGCAATTCCTCCTCATGAATGCATACAAGTAGTTGATTACCAGTTTCTTCAGAAAAAATGAGTGTTTCTTTGCCCTCACATCTCCATGTCCAATCAGATATGTGAATCCTGAATCCATAGCTTCCCGGATCGCCGCAAGCTCGTACTCCAGACTCGGGTCTTCGTCTGATGACATCACACTCGATGGTAGAGTCGGGAGCTGTTCGATTTCACTTCCTCTTTCATTATGCATCAATGGAATCGTGAGATCGTCCCTACCTCCCCCGTTTTCCAGCGATTCAGAAGTTTCTGACCCGACTGAATAACCATCATCAGACTCAGAATCGTTTAGATTTGTTTCCAACGCATATTCTTCGGCTTCCCTTCGCAAGAACTTCTCGAGGCTATCCGCCAGAAGTTGCTCGAACACGCTGTGATCTTCTTTCCTGATATCTTTGTAACCATATCTGGCAACGCAGCGAAACAAATGGTAGTCTTTCGGGCAAACCCTTCTGAACAGAAACCTTTCCTCTTGGGGGACCACTGGAATCGGTACATATTTGATACATACAAATACCACTGTCGAGTGGACTGCTGGAAGGCTCAGTAGGAACTGCCCGAAAACTGAGGGAATGCCTTGGACAAGTTCAGTGTAAAGCAACCCTATACCCGGAACTCTAACTGTACCTAAAGTGGAACCAAGTTCGTGCATGAAATCCATGGATATCTTCCCCTTCACTTCACTCCGGTACTTCAAGACACTTCCGTAGTTCCAAATGTACATCACGCAGAGGAAACAAGTAGCGAAGACAAGAGGAAGCCAACCACCCTCTTTGATTTTTGAAAGAATCGCGGACATGTAAATGAGCTCAATTGATCCAAATACAAGCGGGAAACACAGAGCGAGAAACAAGTTGGTCTGCCAGATTAGAAGCATCACAATTGTCACCAACGCGGTACTTACAATCATCACGCCAACTTCAGCTATGCCTGGAACAAACGTTTTTTTAAGTCCAAATAGTGATCAATTAATCACCGTATGTATTGGCGAAAAAGGTACAAGATATATTACCATATGCATTGGCGATATCTATGGTGTTCTGGAACACTGCAACAACAAATATGGACATGATCATTAAAAACCAATTGATAGCTGGGATGTAAATTTGACCCATCAACTTCTTCGAGGTATGTACTATTTTCAGCCTTGGGAAGCATCCAAGAGCCATAGATTGCTTCACGCATGAAAATGTAGCAGATATCATTGATTGGCTGGCAATCATGGCAGCAAGGGTGGCTATTGCAAAGACTGGCCAGAAAAGACTCTCTGTTTGTTTTTGAATCAGAAAATTGACAGCTAAAATATGAGCATCTTTAGATAAATATATTTCCACGTAAAATGGACGGCGTAATAATCACTGATAATAATGTTCACAAATTTTCACCTGGTACAGAATCGTAAAATATTCTTCCTGCTGAATCAGGGTGTTTCACTAAATATGCAGCTTGGCCCATGTACGCTAGCAGAAGACAAGGGAACACCACACAAGTGAAAGCAACCTGTTCGAGAAGAATAATTAACCATAGGAGGATTTATGTGAAGGTAAATTATAATATTATATAATACCGAATGAAAAAAAAAGTTTATTAAACGAAACTAACTTGTATAGCTCGCACAGAGAAGTGCCCTAGATCTGCAAACATTGCTTCAGCTCCTGCAATGGTATATATAATGCAGGTACGTCATTTATCATTTCTATGATTCTACAGTACACATCAGAAAGAGAGAAACAGAAGCATTTTTTTTTTGTTCTGACAGGTATCAAGCTCTGTTCTCAAGCCTCGGTGATTAACAAACTGCGGTTAATAATTTTTTTTAGATAACTTCAAGCACAAGCAAATTCCTACTTGCTTTTTTCTCTTTCACCAACACCCTAGGGTGCCAAAATATGTAAGTAGGTGGCAATTAGTATCAAGAAATAACAACTTACATACAAGCCCGTAGAAACAAGGTGGGGTTTAACATGGAACAATTATATAGTTTAAAGTTAAACCAATTACTGTGTTGCTTCAACAATGTTACATGACGAACCTCGCTTCACTTTTTCATAAATGTGTTAGCAATGACTTTAAAATCAAAGATAACCATCGCAATTCCCTAGTCTGATATGATCTCTTACACATAAAAGTCATTCAAAGCGATATGAAATCATCAAGTGAATCTAAACTTGCATTATAAATCATACAGTTGAAACTTGAAATAATCAATTTGATGAAATCCGGAGTTGAGTGGAATGGGGTAATTGGAAGACATCTTCATAAAATGGACGTTCAAAAGAAATGAATTAGAAGCGCTCAAAAGCAAGATGTACCTGTAATGCACAGAACACAACCACCAAGAGCTGACCATGCATTGCTAGTGTTCCTCTTGAAGAATAAATAAATATAAGCTGGATTGAATGCCTTTAGGACAGTAATATCATGAGTAGCTACATTGTAAATTCCAATGGATCCCAGGGAGAAGAACCAGACTGCAAGTATGGGAGAAAACATGAAACCCACTTTGCTAGTCCCGAATCGCTGTATGCTGAATATTCCCACAAGGATTGTAATTGAAATGATAACCACAGCATCTGAAAACAGAACCGATTAGATTATAGACCATCCAGAGAAACTATTTTCATTGGCTGTCTTTGGCATTTCTTCATAAGAGGCAAAAAAAACCCCTAAAGTTGCATCAATTGAATTAGGAAATTAAGTTTATAGATCAATTATATAATATAAGGTTGATTAACAACAAACTAATTTGAAATTGCCTCGACAACCAGATGAGTTCAAAAAAGAAAAAGAAAAGGTAGATACTCACTTGTGCTGATTCCTCGTATTTCTCCTTTCAGACCACTAACAGCGGATATCACTGCAACAAGAAAATAGCATATGCTTAAGTGTAATCATAGAAGTTCCCATCAGATGTTATGCGTCTTACTTACCTGATATTGCTGGGGTTAATATACCATCTCCAATAATCATAGAAGTTCCCATCAGAACCAACAGCAACAGAAGAGTTTTCAAGGATGATTTTCCTTCCAAAGTCTCCTTTATGTTTAATGCTCTTTCCAACTCTGGAGTAGGCAGTTTAAGCTTGAAACTGGAGATGTGTTCATCAGCTGGCTGGCGATTTGGCAGCAGATTAACCTTAGCATACCTGCAAATCAGTGAGTACAGAGCAAAGGTTCCTCCTGCAATAGGCATTGCAAATTCAGTATCGAGTGTAAATCTGTCCAACAAAGCAACATGTCAGAAATCTTACCTTCCCCATTATCATTGGCTCTGAGCACAACAAAAACATATTTTGCTAGAGGAATAAGAGCAATTGTGTACATCACAAGTGATAAAGCACCCAAGACATCAACCTCGGACTTAATGGGCACCTTGCTGAACACGTCGGCAAAGACATATAAAGGGCTCGTCCCCAAGTCACCATAAACCACACCAAGTGTTTGAAATGCTAAAGCAAGAGTGCGCCAAACTGAAACATCCTGGATTTATTGAAGTAATAAGCTTCAGCAAGCTGAGTGATAGTACATTTGCTCACATATGAACTATCTCATTAATAATCTGGATAAATAAGTTGGCTGCATGAAAGTATTGCCATCATTGTACATTGTTACTCCCTCTGTCTCAAAACAAGCATCCACTTTCCCTTTTATTAAATTTTTTATTTAGAAAAGTAATGAACTCTATAAACTGGCTAAGCTAAGATGGAATGACTACCCTTCTCTATACATTTACACTGCCTCATGTTCCAGGAAACTTTCAAAAAGTTTTTCAAACACGCATCCCATTTTTTAGCAAACAGTAGCATTTTACATGTTTCTGAAACATGAACTTGCCATTTTCTGCCCCTCTAAAGTTTGAATCAGGCACTGCTTCATGACTCAATCTCACCGTTGGGCGTCATTGGATGGTTAAAAGGGGGCAAGTCACATATCTAGCTTGCATACAAAATCTAGAGGTTCATTTACAACTAAGAACATCTTAAACATGGCTGAGTTTGCCCCTTTCTTTCTCATTTCTGAATTCGCATTTACAGATAATTATAAGTATACAAGCATTATTCCACGAGTATCAAGAATCTCAACCATTATAAATTGACTGAGACTCTCAACAAAGAGACAAACGAAATGGAATGGGGCGGGGCACTCTGCGCCCATTAATTCATTGGGGCGGGTACATGTGTTAATTGATGATATGACATCACCTCATTGGCCATGATTTATTGGCTAAGATTCTTTTTTCTCTTATTCCACTTAGCTTCTCCAAATACTTCTCAAAATTCACACCAAATTCACAAAATCCAAGACTCAACTACTGGCATCAATAGAAGATCATAAAACCACATATATTCAAGTAATGGGCAGATGGGTTTCCTGAAAACACCCTAAAGATTCAAACTTTCAATAACCAACTACATTACCTTGGAAAAGTGACCATAAGCAGAAGCAATCTCCATGGCCTCCACATCAAAAGAATCAACCCTTTTCGGCTTCTTCACAAGCCTACGCCTCAAGGAACCGTACCCTTCTCCGGACTCATCAAACAGAGACCATGGAGCTGTCTCTGAACCCACTTCGCTCCCATCAACCCACCTGCTGGTCTCGCCCAATCTGGCGCTGCACTCTTCAATCCTGTCCTCACCTTCCATATCTTTCCTCGAACCCTTCAAAACCCACCTCTCAAAACCTCAGATTCTCGACTAGAAACGAGGTTTGAGCAGTGGGAAGTTGCTATTTCCAATGAAAAACATGTCCTTTGCTGTTGTTGGTGGTGTTGCAGATGATCTGGGAGATGGGATTGGAGTGTTCTGTAGAGTAGGACAAGTATGAGTTGAAATGGATTGATATTGGCTCTTTGTCGATGCGAAAGTGAAGGACAGAGCATGAATGGAAATAAATAAATGAATATTTTGGCGACAAGCACAGCAACTATCAAGCAACCAGCATGACCAGTCAGTCAAAAAGTCAACTTCAAGACGAGCTGAGCCTAAACTATCTCTTAAAAATATTAAATAACGGTTTAATTTTACACTCGAATATAAGTATATTCAAATCCAAATCCTCTTAACATGTTAAATAAATCTTGGTTGATCTATGCCAATAAAATATTTTTAATGGAAATGAAAGCTTGGACTCTGCGAGACACAAATTTTCTGGAGTTGCATCGAGGATGTATGAATTGTCAATAATAAATTAGTTATATTTTCTATTATTTGTTAGAACACATTTTTATTGGACTACAGTAGAAAAATGTATAAAATATTAACTAATTTTTCATTTTTATTACATTAGGTAACAACTTGCTCCAAAAATATAAATTATGGTATATTTATTGATGCAAATAAATTTAGGCATATTTTAATATTTTATATATCACAGTTAGATTCGGAGACTGTGAAATTCGTGGACACTCGAAATTTATACGATTTTATTTCTAACGGATCAACTTTCGGTTGTTGGGCTTAGGCCTACAAGGTGGCCCAAGATCAGGCCCAGCATATAAGACTTTAACCGTTTTTTGTTTGAGTACACCACACGGCGCTACAAGTACAACAAAAGGAGGCAAAATGACAGGTTCTAGAACCACCCCTACTCTCATACACTCCCATCTATTCTAGGGTTTAACCATTCTCTCAGTTTTTGATTTTTGAAGGTAACTTTCGATTCAATCCTCAAATTCTTGTTTGTTTAGCTGCAAAATTCTTCATCTGAACTTTAAATAGTCGAGGACAAGGCCGTTTTTTTATTCCTCCTATTGGATCTATCAGATTTCATGGTTTAAGGGGTGTGAATTCTGGAAAATTTTATTTACATGTTGATTTTCTCTGATTAATTAATTGTTTGGTGCAATTTCTTGTTAGGTGATTATTGGTGGCGAAAAATGGCTAGGGTTTATGTTGGGAATTTGGATCCCCGAGTTTCTGAAAGGGATCTTGAGGACGAATTTCGGGTCTATGGTGTTCTTCGCAGGTTATTATCTGGAATTTTGATTTCTTTTTTTTAAAAAAAATTGATTGTGTAAAATCTGTTTGCCTGGTATTTTATACTGATTTTTCTGTTTCTTTATTATTGTGGAGTTGAATTGAACTTAGAATCACAATAGCATTCCTTGTGTCGAGATGCTATTTAAACCTTATACAAGTCGCGGCTTAGTCCCATTCCATCATGCCCATGACTCTACATTTTTTTATCCCGTATGTGAATAAATTGTGGCAAATATGCATCTGATTTTGTAGCCTTCTGTTTTTTTTATGCCATGGTGAGGATTATAATTGCCGAAACACATTGTTAACCAAGTGGTTATCTTCTTGCTGGAGTGATGTGATTGTACATTCTTACTTTGGTTTCTTTATAGTTTGCCTTATATGGGAAGAGAGCTCATTTAAGCTAACCGGGCCTATTTGATTCTTTTATGAAAACAATGCCAGTGTCTGGGTTGCTCGAAGACCACCGGGATATGCGTTCATTGAGTTTGATGATCGAAGGGATGCTCTAGATGCAATTCGTGGATTGGATGGTCAGTACTACAAATTACTTCCATCTGAAAATTGTGAGAAAGCTGGAAATGGAATATCATTTGATGCTCCCCAATCCAGTCTTGATGCATTGTCATTCTTCTTGATCAATTTCTGTCAATACTTTTTTTTTCTTATTTTATTTTATCCCTCTTTTTTCTTATGATGTGCACTTGTGCAGTTATGATGTGTAGTGGAAGAGTTGTTTTCTGCTTTTAATTCTAGCGACTATGGTTTATGGTTAAGTAATTTTACTGATTAGTGATACAAAAGACAACATTAGTACCAGGTGGTCTGATATAAACTATTTTTATAACTAGGTTCTTCATCCCTGTAGATACTTGTTTGAAACTAGAAAATAAACTGGAATGAGTTTTCACTGAGCTATCTTTTTATCATGGCATCAATATCTATTTAACTCTGGTTTGTTAGTTCCTTATATTACTGTATGAAGAGGGAAGACCACATTTTGTTTCTTAATTCTCTACATGTTAAGTTAATACTAAAAGGTGACAGCTTTTCTTTACTTTGTCATTATAGTATGAATCTCCGAAGCTTCCTTAATATGAGATAATGTTCTACAGGGAAGAATAAATGGCGTGTGGAGCTTTCCCATAATTCTAAGGGCGGAGGAGGAGGTGGTGGTGGGCGTGGGCGCGGTGGGGGTGACGACTTGAAGTGTTATCAGTGTGGTGAACCTGGCCATTTTGCTCGAGAATGTCGCTCGCGCACCAGTTCACGGCGTCGGAGTCCCAGCCCTCGGCGTCGTAGGAGTCCTAGTTATGGGTATAGTCGAAGGTTGGTTCTAAGGGCTCGTTCATTTGTCTTGTACTTTTGAATTTATACACCATTTATATTGTATGTAGTCTTGCCCGTTCATTTCAGTAGAAAGAGACATTTACAGTTCCACTACTCAAAGCATTATAGGGCACTGCATCAACCCTTTGAGGCTATTGTATTTTCTGCTTAATTAGGTGAAGAGTAAGTGTGGATTTCATTAAAGTTTACTTTGTATGGCAGAAGTTATAGTCCCCGTGGGAGAAGTTCTCCACGCCGCCGCAGCATATCACCTCATCGTCGCAGCTACAGCAGGTCCCCTCCATACCGCCATGCTCGTCGTGATTCACCTTATGCAAATGGGTATGTTGAGACTTGATTTTCTCATAGATATAGGACATAATAGCTAGTCAGCTACTATAATGTTCGGTTTATCAAATCAATGAAATAACATTTTTGTAAAAAAAATAAAATTGAATAGTTGTGAATATGTAGTAATATATTGATAGTACATTCTAATAGATTTGATAACTCCTTGGGTCTCTGTTGTGGTCTTTATGTTGGATGGCACTGCAGTGTAAATGCCAGAGCATGACTTTAGTGAAGTGTTAGAGAATTTATGTTTTCTTTTTTATTTTTTCTTCAAAATTCAACTTTATTATTATCGAAGCTCAAATGACTGTTTTTTGTTGCAGAGATTAAGGTCAGAACCAAAAATGAAGAAAATTAATGTCGGACAATGTTGACTGATGACACCACTTCAATACAGTAGTTCTTATAGGATTGGTTGAGGAAATGAGGTCATGCTAGTTCATGTCTTATAATGAGATTCTGTAAGGAACTTGGACTGGGTGCTTCTACAACATGTATTAGCCACCAAAAACGATGCGATGGCTTGCTTTACAGCGTATCGTAACTTGGAGGTTTATTTCCTACTTTACATTTGCAACTCACTCTTTGTTTATTTGCTTACTTATGAACAACTGTACTACTGTTTATGTTTTGTTTTGTGGTGTGAATTTGGCTCTATCAGCATTGTTTTGCTGCTCACTGCATCCTTGTGCTGATGGTTTCTCATGGTAACTGCTTCTATGTGCACCATCATCATCTACCTTCTATCCGGCAAATTTGTTGATTTGCTTCTTCAGTCACACTTAGCTTCTGATTGCTCTCCTCATCTCTGCTTCTGCTCCCAGTCTGCTCATTGCCTCGTCTGCATAAAATTTCAGCTACTGGTATACTCGGAACTTGCATGCCTTATCTATAAAGAATTTATCTGCTAGTCGGCTAAAGAAGTATTTGTGAATGCCATTTATTTCTGCAGTCCAAAAGTTTTGGTTTCTTATTTTAGCATTTTATGTTATTGCTTGAATCCATGTACTAGATCATGCAGAGAAAATTGTTTTTAGAGAAAACCAAAATTGTTTTTAGCATTTTTTTATGTTATTGCTTGACCAAAATTGTTTTTAGAGAAAACCATTGTTGCAAATATTTGCTTATAAAACATAAAGAAGTATTTGTGAATGCCATTTATTTCTGCAGTCCAAAAGTTTTGGTTTCTTATTTTAGCATTTTATGTTATTGCTTGAATCCATGTACTAGATCATGCAGAGAAAATTGTTTTTAGAGAAAACCAAAATTGTTTTTAGCATTTTTTTATGTTATTGCTTGACCAAAATTGTTTTTAGAGAAAACCATTGTTGCAAATATTTGCTTATAAAACATAAAGAAGTATTTGTGAATGCCATTTATTTCTGCAGTCCAAAAGTTTTGGTTTCTTATTTTAGCATTTTATGTTATTGCTTGAATCCATGTACTAGATCATGCAGAGAAAATTGTTTTTAGAGAAAACCAAAATTGTTTTTAGCATTTTTTTATGTTATTGCTTGACCAAAATTGTTTTTAGAGAAAACCATTGTTGCAAATATTTGCTTATAAAACATAAAGAAGTATTTGTGAATGCCATTTATTTCTGCAGTCCAAAAGTTTTGGTTTCTTATTTTAGCATTTTATGTTATT
>JAYMTF010002658.1:0-17456 GCA_036897485.1 Pelargonium nanum | reverse complement strand
AAAAGACCCAAACTTGATTTAAATTTGCAGGGAGCAGAAGTGACCTCACCAACCCCATTTGAGCTCTCAAAATGGTGATTCATGGACTCTACAATTCCTTAAAGATCAAGCAATGGTCAGAGAGCAACAGTCCGCATGCAAAAATCAATACAAAAGACTATAAAGAAGAGAGAGAGGTTGAAGTTACTTTTTCTTCTTTTTTTAGTTAAATGTCTGATGGTCCTTTTTACAAATCTAAGTAAGTGTAATTTTCATTTTTTTTTAGATCAAAAGAGAATCAAATAAAAACTTCCACGATTTGATTGTATATATATTTTTTGGGGGAACAAGATTCGGTTGTTACTCTATCTAATAATTAGTAGGGAAACCTGAAACGTTTTGGGTGCTATAAACCATATGAAAGAAAATAACTAGAGTAATCCAACAAAGCTCAGATCATTCGACTGAGATCAGTTCACAGTAAAATCATATGTTTCGTGTCGCATATGCATACGGTGCGTTGATGCAATTTGTAATTAATCTAGTTTTTATTATTTTTTTTCAATTAAACAATGAACAGATTTTCAATTTAAGTTCATTAATGGTTTACTTGAGTTCTTAGATTTAATTTGAAATCATCAATTTAAGTTAAATCACATATTTGGATTCAGAATTGCTTACTATGAAGAAAAATATTTTGAAATATAAACTGCATGTATTGTCTTTGATTTAGAAGATATACGTAACATATATATTTAAAGCCATCAATTTGTTTTTTCTATCAACCCTAATTAATGGTTCTTGTTGGTTGAACTTGGAATACAAAGGAAGGAGATGGACCTATACACATAAGTCCTATCCAATATTTTAATTTCTATTGTAATATTAAGTACAAACAAATTAAATAAGGGGAAATGATATAAGTACAAACAAATTAAACAGAGTGCATTGCCGAATGAGATTATTTCCAGCATTTTGTCGCGGATGCCTATCAAGGACGCATAAAAAACTAGCATTCTCTCAACAAGATGAAAATGTTTGTGGAAGTATACTCGAGTTTGGAATTCAACAAAAGGGATACAAAAATGCCTCAATTTTTTTCCTTGGGATATAAGATACTTGTAGTCTCTGTGTTAATAAACAATGTCTCACTTTGTAGTATTCACTATTAAGTATATACATATTTAGATGATTCATTTAAATTAATGAAATAAAATCTTTTAGCTCTCAAGTGAATAAGATAAACCTTTAATTTGGATGGTTTAATTACGACTGATGATTAAATATTGCCACGTGACATTTGAAAATTCATTTAAGCATTTTATTGTAAAAAAAAAATGTGACATGTTACTCATAAAGCATTTTATTGTGAAATTAGTTTTGAATTTTCATTTTCAAAGTTAAAATTCTCAAAATGACAGTCCAATTTTATGAAATAATATGTCATAAACTGATAAACAATGCTAGTAATTAGTAATGGGTAAGCAATTATCAGGAGGAGGAGGCTGTGGCAGTGATTTGCAGAATATATTTTAGAGCTGAAATGATTACAAAGATTGCAGACCTCTCTCTGTCTCTCTCTCAGATCCCAGCTTCTAATTCATTTTAAATTTTTTTCAGTTTATATGAATACATAAAATTACAAATGTTAGTTTTAAATATTTGATCGATCAATATATCAAAAAAATTATATATTCTAGTACTTGTGAAAGCATTTGAGCAAAATATTCATAGAAAATGGAAGAAGCCCTGTTATGATATTTTGATTGAAGAAATTTAGCTGCCTATACATGAATCCATAATTTAGAAATAAAATTATTACACTGAGTTGCAGCTCCCCCACTTTCAATGCATGCATTTGGTCCCCACATCCCACACCTAATTCATGAACAATATCTATTACCTTGTACAACACTCAATAATCTCATATTATTTGGACTCTATTTCATGTTACAGAATTGGCAGACACATTGTTTGGAAGTGAACTTTTGGAACTGAATTGGTGTTACAGCAAGTTGTACTTAATTCCACAATCAAGAAGTTGAAAATGAAGTTGAAAATGAAATGCAACGAGCACACATCTTCACTTCACTTACGCGTGATCTGTAAACTCTGTTGCTGCTGCTATTGCTGCCAACATTTATTAATCAACAAAAATCTCATGCTTTTAAATACACGTTATATTTTCCAATCCGTTTTTAATAAAATGAAGAAATATGAATCTAGTCTAGTCGATAACATCTGAAATAGTTAAGAATCAGCTAGTAGCAACGTTTGCTTGTATTGCATATAAGAATCTAAAAATGTGAAATTAAAGTGAATGGGACACAGTCACAGAAGATATGGAGCATTATTGGCTGGCACACACTAGCAAGCAAGAGGTAAGAGGAGGATTCTTGGTTGCTATAAATGAGGCTTTTGTGTATCTCTAGCTACTGATCATTATCTAAATATACAAGGAAAATTCACTCTGCACCTCTCTTTTTGGTGCAATCTCATGACTTGTGACAAAGATACCATTGTTGATTACATGATATGCAATAGAAAGAGGAGGTAAAAGGCTTAATTGATGATTTGAAAAATATAATTGAAGTAGCTGATTATAAAAAATTGTGACATATATGTTACTCTTTATGTAAGTGAGAATAGTTTGTATCAATTGTCACTCAACAATGTTATTTAGTGCAATTATTTGCAAGTGATTGTAAATTTGGCCAGATAAATGTGAAATTAGCAAGAAAAGAGAGATCGATTTTATGATTTTTAACATCACACAAGTTATCTGCATGCCCATCATTATTTTAATACTAAATCTGTTATAACATGCACTTATAAGTAACATTTTCTTAATTTTTATTAAAAAGAAAAAATACAAGACAACAAATTGAAATTGAATTGGGGAGAGAATAGCATTTGTGTGAGGGCTGTGGAACACTGCTACCATGCATGTAATAATAAAGCTGTAGTCTTGATTTTGTAGGTCCCACGCTCTGATTCTGGTTGACTGATGAGTTAAATTCATACATGCTTGTTTTATATGTATATATGTGAAGAAGGAGAAGGAGGAGGAGCAGAAGAAGAAGAAAGAAGAAGAAGAAGAAGAAGAAAGAAGAAGAAGAGTACGTAAATGATCTTCTGCATATACAAATTTTACTTTGCTTGCATTCTTATATTTGTATTATTGATATGCATGTAGCTTGACCATGGCATTCGATCTCAACCACATCTATGCATTGATCTTGGAATTGCCTGCACTGGAAGAACAATACCAAGAGGCAGAAAGGGAGTTGGCGGGCCATCGTCAGAAGTACCAGAATCCCGGGGACTTACTCATAGCAATGCAGAATGCCGGGTGCCAGGATACCGGCGGCGTGGAAGCGCAAATTGAAGATAGGTTGGTTTTGATAAGAATGGAGGACGCAGCAAGTAATCGCCTTTTGGCAGTCAAAAACAACATCAAGAATATGGTGAAGGCTTTCCCTTCCCCAAATATTGTTATATGTTGCGTATGGTTGCAGCGTATTGTCGGTCGAGATTTGGTTGGGATAGTTTTCACCCTCATCTCGTTGTTGGAGAGATTAACGATCTACGCGTACCCGAGCAACGCAACATCGAATGGTATATGTGCTCATTTTTTTTTTCAAATAAATTATTGATGTTTACAAAATTAATCCATTTTGTTGTATGTATGCCTATATATGTTAGTTATGTGGAGACATTTGGCGAGGAGATGAAAATACCTATCTCGACGGTGCAAATTGGTACCTACATGAGTGTAGGTGGATTTGTATGTCAAGTTAGGGACATCACTCGAAGAGGCTCGGACATCACAATAATGGGAGAGAAGGTTCGATATCGGGGCCAATATGCACACTTCACCCACAAGGCAAATGAAGAAGTTGAGGTAGGTATTTGCATATGACAAATTTTTAATTTTTAATATGCAGTGTTTGTAGCTAACTATATTAAAATGTGTGAATATATATGTTATAGATCTTTGAGGGCCATAGAGCAAAAGGGCTGGTGACGAACTCCAATCTGGGTGAATTTTATGTAAGTTTTGAAGTGGCATTATATATATATATATATATATTTGCAGTTAGTTAGTTAGTAGATGGAATTAATTTATTTAGTTGGATGACATTAAAATCAGGCTACTGTGGAAATGGCTACTGGGGGACCCTTGGTTGTTGAAATTCCAGACACACCAATTGTGGCAACCCTACAAGCTGGAGCAGCTAATAAGAATCTTCAAGTTCGGGCCACTGTCCATTATGTGGTGGGAACTGGAGTAGCTGTAATGGAGGATGCTGTGCTGGAATGAAGCTTGTTTACTTATTTAATTAGCTGTGTCTGAGGATGTGGAACCTTGTTTTAGTACTGCTTATTTATTTACTTGCTGAATTTGGACAACTTTATTTTATTTTAGTATTTGTGATGTGGACTACGGGACTTTATTTATAAGTTATGAATTATGATATTATGAGCTCTTTGGTCTCAGTGAAGCAAAGCAGGCGAGAGAGAAACACAGAGACAGAGCACAAATTTGTGTTCTGTTTGTGTTCTGTTTTCAGGTGTCCAAGGGATTCCTCATCGATTTTAGCTTTTGCATTTTCTTGACATGCACAAATTTGTGTTCTATTTGGTCTAATGTTTTCAGGTGTTTCTGGTGCCACATTCACTTTCAACAGATGTGACTTTTTGCCCTTCCTCTCCAAGGTATCGCTTCAATCAACCCTCTGTTTCTTGAAAAGATGCCATATTGAAATTAATTTAATTTGGTTGTGCAGCTTAAAATCTTCAATCCATTCGTCTCCCAACACGACAAGAGCAGAATCAACAGATTTTGAGTATGGGGTCAGCATACTCTATGGTCTGCATCTTTTGTGGTCTATCACTTGTCTCATTTTCTTCTACTCTTGTAATGAATTGAAAAGATATACTTGTAGAATCAAGAAAATGTTAAGATGGGTATTGATGAGACATTACTGTATAGGATTTTGATTCATGAATAAGATGATTTCTTTCTAATCTGTTCTTGCAATTTACACATTATAAAGTATTTTGTTCCATCATCAATACAATTTCTATGAATTATTAGCTGATTTGTTGGATTTTTCATGGTTTTCCTTGGACGATCTCATAGCCAAAATAGATAGATTCTAAGGGTTTTTACTCATTTATTAGTAACTTACAAAAGTTGCTCCCATAGGCTATGCTCATTTAATTATATGCTATTATCAAATATGAACCAGTAACTCCTCTAAATTATCATAACATTACTTGACCCTTCTTCACTACTTTATGACATCTATTGGAGCGTTCCTGTACTGTGCTTGTCCTTTCTTCCAAAGCACAACGTCCCTCGACCCTAGCTGATGTTGTATACGGTGTTTGGGAAAAATATTATAATGAGTCCTGTTTTTTAAAGCCTTACTTGAGTATAAGTATCACAATGTAAAATCACTAATTCTCTATAAGAAAATCCAACAAATACTGTAACAAAATTCATCAAGAATGAACAATTCAAATACTGGGACACAAAGGTGTTAGAGGTGAGCTTTACTTTTTCTTGCTCAAGATTTTGTTTAAATTTGGACTAAGCAACCTGCTCATTCATTATCCTAAACTCGAACTCGAACTCCGTGTTTGTGTTTGTAGTTGTCTTGCCAATTGCCATTTCATGTCTTGAGATGATATTTAGTATTTTCAATTTAACTAACTGGTCACACAACTTGAGGTAGCTAAATTTAACTCTTTAAAATAAGATATGGAACATTATACGATTTGGTAATGAAATAGTGGTTTTCATAAAGCATCCTAAAAACACTACTCAAGTACACACATTTTTGTTCACACTAATATGTTTCTAGTTTCTATAGATATGAACATCCAAGGTTGTGAGTAAATAAACTTGTGCTTGATGTTGTGATTGAGGAATGATACTTAGGCAATTGTTGGGTTGTGTCTCTGAAAAGTAGATTAAATTGTTTGCCATTAATTTGTCATACTCTAAAGATGATCAGTTTGAATTTGTGAAATTAGGGGATTGAGCTTCTGGCTCAAGCTATATTGCAGCAATTCTATTTTCAATTTGTCTTCCACCGAGCTGCTGTTTTTGTGTGTGCAGTGGATTTTTGGTGCCAATTCAGTTTCTCTCTGCTACCATATATGATGCTCTATTTCTATTTTGAGGTTTCAATTATGATTAGCTTGTATGAACATTAATCAACTAAAGTAACGGTACGTAGCTGACACTTAATTAGCGTTTTTAGATTGTGGTATTGAAAATGCTTTTATTAATCATGGATGATTGTGGCCACAAGCTGTTAAATTATATTATGGCACTATTGAACTCCTTAAGAGACAAACATCTTTTTAGTACGCGAAGTTTCATCAAATGTACAAATAGACACAATTTAGTAAATTTTATACAAATATATACATCAACTATCAATTTTGAACAAATAAATTGTGATCGTTAACACCATTTATATTTACAGCTTAGTTTATGGCTGATGTGGCATGTAAGATGAAAAAAATTAATTTTAAAAAATAAAATAATGTTGGTGACATGGCCAACTAATGAGATTAAGAGTCACATGATTCTTTTTCCCAATTTGAACCCCAATATTACATAACAACAACTAAAGTCACTATAGCGTTCTAACCCTAACATTTATGAACTTGTTCTTGACCAATGAAGAATAAGAAGGGTAAAATTGTCATTCCAAAATTTTTTGAAGTCATTTGCACAACACTTGGGTATCGTTTGGAAACTCTTTTTTTAATAAGGGAAAGTTGAGGTGATAAGGGCAAGTTGATAGTCAAACTAAAATCCAACGTTTGGTGAATCAGTCACGGAAAGTAGGTGGGAAAGTAACATTTCCGGATTGGTTAATTTTCCCACATACATGGGAATCTAAAATCTCATGGGAGAGGTGGGATTTTAAAATCTCATGTACTTTCCCAAGTGGTGGGAAAGTCACATTACTATAATACCCTTCATTTTTTTTATACTAAACGTCCATGATGTCCTTAGTTTTCTAAAAAATTAACTCATGCTATTTAAGTTTAAAAAATAATATTATTTGTCTCCCATTTTTCAATAAATTATAAATTAAAATTTCAATATCGTAAACATAAAATGAATCAAATATAATTACGAATACATCTAAATATGAATATTTATAATATAACAATGTAAGATATTTGATCTATTTTTTTATTATTTAGATTTGCATATAGGTCAACATAATTACTTATTCGATTATAACAAAATAAATATGATATATTGAAAGGACAATTCAGTAATTATTCAATATTTTCCGATTTTTTACCTCTTTTTTGCATTTTTTAGCCAAACGTAATATTCACTTCCCACAACTCAGGATTCTGCATTTTCCCTTCACTTTCTGATGTGCCAAATGCCCTTATCAGTTTTCTCAGGAAAGTTAACATTCCGGGAAAATTTACTTTCCCGTTGCCAAACGATACCTTGATGTAAGAGGGTGTTTTTCCGTCCATTGTCCATTTAGATGGACGAAATCAAAATTTAGAAATTCAAGGTAGTTAAAAGTTACGAAAAAAAATTTTAGTTGCAAAAATTTAGAGTAGTCTGTTGCAAAATGTGCCAAATCTGATACTAAATTTTTTAAATTCAGATCTATCGAAACATGCCCGATAGTCACAGGAAACATTGGGTCGAATTGCTCTCTTACTTACAACCCAAAAGACTACCAAATCGGGGTAGGATTCCCTTTTTTGGACCCGTACTGAAATCCAACTATTAATTATTATGATATCAAGTCACGTGAGATTGGGGTGTAATTACTTTTAGGATTCCTTATTTAGATAGGAAACGTGTTGGACCTGGGTGTATTAATGGTATTTAAAAACATATGATCATAAAATTAAACCTAATTGCTCCCTCATTGTTGGAGTTGCACTCTTTAAATTAGATTGCCGGTAGGTTTCGAGAGTGACCAAATAAAGCTTCGACCAAAATCTGCTCACACTCGACTCCAATTTTCCTTCACGCTCACGCCTACAGGTACGTTGTTTGCTTTGCTTTGCTTTTTCTTTTTTTCAATTATACATGTTTGATAGGGTTTATTTGAACTCTAAGATTTGATTTCAAAATTTGAAATTGAATCAAACCCAATGTTTGGATGCACAACATATTTGCAATAACATGCACGTCAAGGGTATAATTTTAAACTAATCTTAGAAATCAGTAAAACATATGTTGATAGGTCATGTTGGGTCGTGTTTGTGTCAATGACATTGTGTCAACACGGCCTATATAAAACATGTGTTCAATGGGTTCATAAGCGTGTTGGGTTGTGCAATACACAATCAAAGTTCAGCACAACACGAACATCAAACACATATGCGTGAATTGTCAACTCTATCTATAATGTTTTCTTAGGGTATGACTGTTGATTTTCTTCATGAACTCTTTTGTTCTTCCTATATGCTTTGGTTATTATTATAACTTACTTTCTTTTAAATTTCATATAGCTAGTAGGATAGGTAGTTAACTTCATATTCTGTGACAAATCAGTTGGGTGATCAACATATATAGCATATCTGGTCAACAAATTGGGTCGTGTATGTGTCAATCGTGTTGTGTCAATACGTTCTATTTGGTTAATGTACTACACGTGTTGTGTTTGTGTTCAACTCTATATGTAATATTTCTACGGTTATGACTATTGATTTCCTCTATTAGCTCTTTGGTTGTTTCTATATGCTAGCTTCCGTAATTGTTATGACAGAATTACCTTTAAATTTCATATTATAGTATAGGTAGTTAACTTCAACATCTATTACAAATCGCTTGCTAAATTGCTCTCTTTTTGGTGTGTTCATCATATAGAGTGAATTCATAACTTTGGGGCTTCCTATAAGTGAATTCAAATGAAAGAGAGTGGAATGAATGCATTGCCGGATGAGATTATTTCCAGCATTTTGTCGTGGATGCCTATCAAGGACGCAGCAAAAACTAGCATTCTCTCGACAAGATGGAAATGTTTGTGGAAGTTTATTCAACGTTTGGAATTGAATGAAAGGGATATACAAGTAACACCCCAAGAATATTATTCGTTGGCTCCTGGTGCCAAACCGCCAAAACCAAATGAGAAGCTGATAAGTTTTGTGGATGGAGTTTTGGATTTGGTTCAAAGTCCGACCATAGATGAGTTTAGAATTTGTTTCAACAGGAGATATTTTACCAGAAAATGTATAGAGAGGTGGATTATATATGCAATAGAAAGAGGAGTTAAAAGGCTTGCTGTGGACTTAACTCATCATCCAGAGAGATACTCACTCCGATGGTGTTACCCTTTCCCATTACGCATTGTAAGTCATACCCGATTTGGTTCCTTCACGGACCTATCTTTGAAATATATCAATATATGTGGAGAGGCTGTCGATCACATTCTATCTAAATGTCTTCTTCTTGAGAGGCTATCTATTCTACATTCAAATGTTTTAGTGAGTCTTAAAGTCTCATCTTCCAAGCTCAAGTGCTTGAGTATTCGAAACTGCTGGCAACTAGAAAGTGTTGAATTACTTGATACTGTAAATCTAGAGTCATTTACATGCAGATATAGAGCTAGAGAGACAAGTTTTACAGTAAAGAACATTCCTCGCCTCATCGAGCTGAGTTGTGTAACAGCTGGCAATATAGCTGATAAACTCGGGTACTTACCGCTGCTGCAGACACTCAAATTGAGAGTGCCTCTCCTTACGGTTTGTATACATCTTTTTAGTTAATTTTGCTAAGTTTTATATTTTAAGACTGCAGAGTAAAGGATCGACAAATTCTTTTTGTTTCGCCTTGTTGCCAGGTTACTATTGTAAAGTTGGTCGGTATCTTTAAGAGTCCTCCCATACTCGAGAATGTTAAGTATTTGGAATTGAAGTCCTCGCAACTGTTTTATCCACATCTACTTTGTTTCACTCCTCTACTCAAAGCGTGTCCTCTGCTGCGCACATTCAGATTTGTGGTCAGTTTTCTAGCTATTTCTTGTGGTTTGAAAATCTTAATTAATTTGTTCAGTTGTTAATGGTTGTTTGTACACTCCGAAAACATAACATTTCATCTTCTATATGTGGTATATATTGTATTGTTGCAACTAACACGTACAAGATTCTGCGCATGCAGAAGTACTCGAATGATTTTACCGAACCGGATCGTGTGGAGCCGGAGAAGCAATATCATAGATATAAACACCTCAAGGTTGTGGAGTTCATTGGATATGATGGATCTCCAGCTTCAGTTGAATTGTTGATGCACTTGATTGAGAATGCAGAAATGCTAGAGAAGGTGATTGTTGATCCATATCCCAGAACAGAATATTCATCCCCTGACATGAAAATTGAGAAACATAAAAAAGGTAGGCAACGTGCCATAGAGCTTGGACCAAAATTACCTCCATGGATTGAATTTATTATTCTCTAGATATTAGGTAATTTTTTTAAATATAATTGTGATTTTCTGATTGAAATACGTACGTTCATATATATAGTTTATAGTTCATTTTGTTAAACTTTGTATGTGATAAATTAATGCACTGTATAGGTCATGTTACATGAGTGTAATTTTGTATCTCATAGAGTTTTGTCAAAGATAATGATTATACAACAATTCAAAAGTTGCAATGTATTCTATAATATGACTAACCAATTGAAAACTTTGTGCTCATCCAAAGCATTTTGGCATTTAAGTAGGGGATGAGATAAGCCGTTGGATGATTTAATTATTATGACCGATGATTAATTGTCATGTGACATTTAAACATTCATATAAATATTTCATTGTACAATATGTCATATTATTTATTCGCAACTTTCTCATAATTATTAGTTAAATATTTTATATATTTTAAGAATACATGTAAATAATGTATTAAGAGAAATGGCACACTACTTATATACTAATCTCTTCGATCTTATCTTTTGTTTAAAAACAATTATACATTTTGAAATTGTCCATAAAAATAAAAGACTCTTATAAGTTTCACTTCACACCTTAACCCAATTACATCACCACCAAAATATAGTTGCTGTTGTTGGTTTTGTCTTACTTGTACGTAACTGCTCGTAATTGACATTTGATAGAGACTTTTTGCATGTGCTTAAATTGACATTTAATTTACTACAAATGTTTCATTTGTCTTAATTGGTCTATATATATATATGCATGAGATGGGTTGGGATGCTATATGTTCTCAAGTGCATAATTACAGGTACTCCTTTTTTTTTTCCTATCTTCTTATTTCCCTTGTTCATCATTTTTACATATCTTGAGCTCTTCTTGCTTAATTAATTATGTTTTAATTAATGTTTCTTGGTCCATCAGGAGAATCTTGTTAAGCTTGAGAAGAAGAAGAAAGTGAAGGACTAATCTCCTCTATCTCTACTTGCTTATTTTCATTACAAGTATGTTATTATCTCAAATTGATTATTGAATATGCATGCATGCTTACTAGGTAATTCTTACCCACTTTTCTTAATTAGGCCATAGATTAATTGTGATATTTAGTCATTAATCTGCATAAACTATCCTATCTACCCTATTAATTTTCTGCTAATTTATATATGGGCACTAAATTAGGTTTTCACAGCTTATATCTTTAGGTTTTGAATTTGTCAAGTAGAGCTTCTTCTTCTTTTTAACTAAAAGACTTCCATTAGTCGTTTCTTGGATTTTTATCATTAAAATTTGAATCTGATCTCCCTCTTACTTATATACTCTTATGAGGAATAATAAGAGTGCTATTTCAATTTTTGGGTTAGTGAATGTTTCTTTCATATAATTTAGAAGAAGAGTCTATAATATTCCAAAAATTATACAGAAAAAATAACTAACAACTTGATATTTTCCAAAACACAGGGGTATTTATTGATTAAACAATAATAATGTGTGTACTAAATAGCTGGAGTTAAAGTAATTTTTTTTACTAAAAAGTCCATATGTTTCTAAATTTGTGGATATTTGCAACAAAATTAAAGTATGTTATCTCATATTCTCTATCTAATTAATATTTTCAATCCAAAAATACAATATGAATTAGGTTGTACAAAGAAGCTTTTTACTTTCTCGTTAAGGAACTTATTTCACTTTTTTAACATTAAGAAAATAGAACTCAAAATGCTAGAATAACATAGACAGATGCCCTATTAAGTATTATTCTTAATGTAAATGTAATTGACTGATCAGATAGGACTGGAAAGATTATATTCAAAAATCCAATTTATAAGGTAGAGTCAAGAAGATTGTATTTTTATATTTGTATTATAGAAAAAAATGCATGGGTTATTTATTTTTACTTTTTATTTGAATGCGTTTTTGGGATTGGTCTGCATGTGCATGGTATCCCATTCATTTAACATTTCTAAAATTATTTAGTAATATATCAAACAAAAATATTATTGATATGTTAATTAATTTTTATACAGCTTAGAATTAATGGAGAGAAAATTGTATTCTTGAACCACTGAATTGAACAAAAGAATATTATATAAGGAATTAAGAACTCTATATTTTTCAACCTAAAAGAAGGCGCTAAATAGTCCATGTTTTAGTTTCAAAAAAAAAGAAAAAATAGTCCATGTTTCTAAATTTGTGGATATTTGCAAGAAAATTAAAGAATGTTATCTCATATTCTCTATATAATAAGTCCAATCCAAAAATACCTAACATGAATTAGCTAGGTTCTACGTACAAAGAAGCTAAGTGGATTCGAATTTGGGTTCCGGATCTTGGAACTTTCACACCACATTATAATAAAAAAGCCAAAAGGTAAACTTTAATGTTCTGAAAAAAAAAAAGCATGGATGTTATTATGTTAATAATAATTAAGATTGAAAGCGATCTCATTAAGGAACTTATTTCACTTTTTTAATATAAAGAAAATAAAACTCAGAATGCCAGGGCGTCTTTTTAAGTATGTAAATGTAATTTATATGATCAGATAGAATTGGAAAGATTAGATACAAATTTCCAATTTATTTTTACATTACTTGTATTCTTATATTTGTATGAAGAAGAAAACAAAGGGGTTTTATAATATTTGAATGGGCTATTGGGATTGGTCTATGCATGGTATCCCATGCATGTGATCCCTCGACGTCCCTGGCCCTGCATTTATTTAGTAAGCACTATATAATATATCAAACAGATTTTTTTTGATATGTTAATTAATTTCTATGCAGATTAACTTGAACATGGCTGCAATCTTCGATCTTAACCGCATGAATTTAATGTGTTGGAAATTGAGGTTTGCAGAACAAGAGTATGAGAGGATAGTTGAGGAGAACTTTAATGAATACTTGATGAAACCGGATCCCGGGGACACACTTATCCAAATGTATAATGCAGGATATCCTAATACTGTCGTTTTGGAAAATCAAGTCTGGGAGAATGTACGTAAGTCTGGTGAAAGGCAAAAAGCACATGATCGTGTTTTAGAAATAAAAAATAACATTCGGATGATGGTTGAGGCTTTCCCTCGCCCAAATGTTGTCATAACATGTGTGAATGATGTGTTTTGGTTGCGCCGCGTTGTAGCTCATTGCCGGTCACATATTGGTTGGGATAGTTTTCGCCCTCATCTCTTTGTGGGAGAAATTGGCGGTCAAAGCCTAACCGAGCAAAACATCATACGATGGTATATATATATATTCTCTGGTTAACCTCCTACACCGATCCACTTTTCTTTTTTCATAAAAACTAGTGATGTTTACAAAAAATTTGATTTGTTGCATGTCAATGTTAGTTACGTTGAAAGATTTGGCAATGAGAACAAAGTACTTGTCTCGGAAGTGCAGATTGGTGCCTACATGAGTGTTGGTGAATTTGTATGCCGAGTTTCTAACATCACTCGTTATCCATCAACGATCAGAATTAAGGGAGAGATGGTTCACTACCGTGGCGAATATCAAACTTTTACCCACAATATAAATGAATATGTTGAGGTACGTATGACAAATTTTCAGTTTTTAATATACAATATTTGTGTAGTATATATGTAGCTGCTAATGTTATAGATCAGTGTTGTCTCTACAGATCTTTGAGGGTAAGAGAGGAAGAGGGAGGGTGACGGAGCTTAATTTGAACGATTTTTGTGTAAGCTTAATTTTAATGGGTATTGACACTGTATTTTATATATATTTCCAGTTAGTAGGTACTGATTTATTAAGTTGGATGAAATTAAAATCAGGCTAAAGTGACTATGGAGGACGGAGACGAGAAGATAGTTAAAATTCCGTACAAAGACACGGCAACTGTGGAAACCCTACGTGTTGGAGAAGCTGAGCATCGACGTATTTGGGTCAATGTACATTATGTGCTGCGAACAGGCGTAGCTGTAATTGAGGACGCAGAGTTGGCATGAACCTTTATTTATTTACTTACTAAATTTGGACTACTTTACTTTATTTTAGTATTTGTAAACCTACTATGATGTGATGGACTACGACTTTTTTTACTTATGAATTGTCATATTTGGTGTTTAATTACTATTTCTCATTTCCTACTGCTCATAAAAATTTTACTCCCCGGTCACAAAATCAGTGGCCTGTTTGTCTAAATTTTGTTGTACAAAATGAGTGTCATGTTTTTATTTTTAGGTTATTATATTTCTTTTTTTTTCCATATTACCCTTATCATTTATGCACTACATGAACTGCACATGGGGTGTATGTGCGAAAGTGAGGGTAATATTGGAAACATAATTAATTATCTAGTAATCCTTAATTTTTGCAAAAAATGGACACTCATTTTGGAACGGAGGGACTAAAATAATGTTGGGTTGAGTCGCCTGCTTACAACCCGATAGACTACCGATTGGTGCACAAGACTTGAACCTATAACCTCAAACATAAATAGTTAGTTTAACAACTAAGCTAAACTCATATTTTGTTATTTTTTTGTCATTAATAATACATATAAAATACAGCAGCCTTATGTAATTATTATCTAGATATGTATTTTTTTGGTCATTTTATAAAATAATTTTATATTACAATATTTTACACATGACATAAAATCACTTCTATTTACTTTACTTAGCAAATAATTTTAGCTTTTAAAAATTGCTATGAAACAACTTCTAGCCTATGAGAAGTGTTCCCAAACAATCACCTAGTCTAGTTGTTGTGATATTGGCCTATTGGGTTGAGAATTTCAGTCACGTGAGATTGGGGTAGTTATGATTCCGAAATATGTTGGGTGTTAATGGTGATTAAAAACATATCATAGCTTGCCATGCGCGATTTATTCTATTAATATTTTTTTGGAGTGAAATAGAGCTTTTATTGATAGCGTGATTATTGGAGTTGCACTCTTAAACCCTCGAAAAATAAAGAAACATAATTTTAGTTTGCCGGTAGGTTTTGAGAGTGACGCACTAAAACTCCGACCAAAATCAGTTTACAGTCCAGTCCAATTTTGCTTCACGCTGACGCCTAAAGGTACGTTGTTAGTCTTGATTGTTTATTCTTTTCAATTATACATGTTTGATAGGGTTTATCTGAATTCTAAGATTTGATTTCAAAATTTGAAATTGAATCAAATCGAATATTGTTTGGATGCACAACAAGTTCGTAATAACACACATTTAATTAAGGGTATCATTCTAAACTAATCTTGGAACGTGTTGGGTCGTGTTTGTGTCATTGGCGTCATGTCAATACGGCTTATTTAGTTACTATGTCAAATGTGTTCATAAACGTGTTAGGTTGTGCAACACACATTCAAAGTCAGCAGTTTACGAACATGACACACATCGGTTGGGTCAACATGGCCTGTCTGGTCAACTAATTGGGTCGTGTTTGTGTCGATCGTGATGTGTCAACATGTTCTATTTAGTTAACGTATAGTAAACGTGTTGTATTTGTGTCCAACTCTATCGGTAATATTTCTACATTATGACTATTGATATTCTTTATGAACTCTTTGGTTCTTCCTATATGCTTTTCTAATTGTTATAACATAGTTACCTTTAAATTTCATATTATAGTATTCGTAGTTAACTTCACATTTGTTACAAATCACCTGCTAAATTCCTCTCTATTTGGTGTGTTCATCATATATATAGAGTGAATTCATAACTTTGGCGTTTCCTATAAGTGAAATCAAATGGAAGAGGAAGGAATGAATGCATTGCCGGATGAAACGATTTCCAGCATTTTGTCGTGGATGCCTATTAAGGACGCAGCAAAAACTAGCATTCTCTCAACTAGATGGAAATGTCTGTGGAAGTATATTTGGCGTTTGGATTTCAGCGAAAGGGATATACAAGTAACGCCACGAGAAATAGAAATACCTCCATGGGATTTACCATATTATTTAATGACTGCTGGTGTCAAACCGACACCAGAAGCAAATGAGGAGCTGATAAGCTTTGTGGATGGAGTTTTGGATTTGATTCAAAGTCCCATCATTGATGAGTTTAGAATTTGTTTCGACAAGAGCTATTTTTCCAGTAAATGTATAGAGCGGTGGATTATATATGCTATAGAAAGAGGAGTTAAAAGGCTTGCAGTGGATTTAACTCATCCGAAGGAATACGACACAAACCAAGGGTGTTTCCCTTTCCCATTACGTATTGTTAGTCATTCCCGATTTGGTTCCTTCGCGGACCTATCTTTGGCATATATCAATATATGTGGAGAGGCTATCGAGCACATTCTATCTAAATGTCCTTTTCTCGAGAGACTATCTATTCTATACTCGAATATTTTAGTGAGTCTTAAAGTCTCATCTTTCAAGCTCAAGTGCTTGAGCATTCAAAACTGCTGGCAACTGAAAAGTGTTGAATTACTTGATGCCGTAAATCTTGAGTCCTTTACATGCGGATGTTTAACTTTTGAGACAAGTTTTCCGGTAAAGAACATTCCTCACCTCATCGAACTGAGTTGTGTAACAGCTGGCAGTATAGCTGACAAACTCGAGTACTTACCGCTGCTGGAGACACTCAAATTGAGATTGCCTCTTCATACGGTTTGTGTACATCTTTTTAGTTAATTTTGCTATGTTTTATATTTTTACGACTGCTGAGTAAAGGATCAACAAATTCCCTTTGTTTTGCCTTGTTGCCAGACTATTGAACAGTTGGTCGGTATCTTTAAGAATCCTCCTATACTCGAGAATGTTAAGTATTTGGAATTGAAGTCCTCGAAACTGTATTTTCCACATCTACTTTGTTTCACTCCTCTACTCAAAGCGTGTCCTCTGTTGCGCACATTCAGATTTGTGGTCAGTTTTCTATTTCTTGTGGTTTGAAAATCTTAATTAATTTGTTCAGTTGACAATGGTTGTTTGTACACAACGAAAACATAACTAACACGTACAAGATTCTGTGCATGCAGAAATACACGACTGGTTTTACCAGACCGGATCGTGTGGAGCCAGAGAGGCAATATCATGGATATAAACACCTCAAGGTTGTGGAGGTCATTGGATA